>JAQGBJ010001516.1:0-22463 GCA_034698345.1 Sphaeridia pumilis | reverse complement strand
TTTTCCGTGCAGCCGTCTCTCGTCATCTTCGAAGAAGAACAAGTATCGAAGTTCTTGGGATTGGGCGTAGATCCATTCGCGAAGCTTCAACAGATCAAACATTTTTGTGCTCCGTTCTCTCCAAGCTTGAGAGTTGTGGCTGATGATGGTTTAACAACAGCCGCAATGGTTAAATCAAATTAGACTATACTTCTGGAGAAAGCTGACGGATCAGATAAGGATCCGCTTATTCCAAAAATGGTAAACATCTGACGCAATTCATTACCAAATGGTATTTCATAACCAATAAATTTACTTACTTAATCGAAAGAAACCATATTTTTTATTGCTTTTACATGTTGGTGGGCATGAATTTTTTAGGGTACCAGCCTGTTTCCTCGAGAACAGAGTTCTGACGATGAAAATTGTAGTCGTTGCGCGAAAGCACAAGGGAAGGGTTAGGAAGAAAAACTGACAAAGTTTCGGCATTTTAGCCTTGATCAGGCCCAGGTCGAAACTAAATTTTGAGTTAATTACGATATCACCCATCCCCATCGTTGATCGAATACAAAATGCCGTATGGACTCAGGGCCCCATGGCGTTTTATGAAGATCTTGTTATGTTGCTTTCGGTGATCTTGCTTTCGGTGAGCACGTGTTGCTTCCACGTGACAACCTTGACAATTTATGATTTCAGCGATTTGCCAATGAATATAAAAGCATGGCATAACAATCTGCCCAATTCCTTGATTTGATGTTTCTTGCATAAGTTCAGCTTTCTAGCTTCCAACGCTGCTGAAACTATATGTAGAAAGTTAGTTTGATGAGCCATCGATAAGAATTCTTTATACATAACGCCATCGACCATTTAATCGTTAACAACCAAGCAAAGTACAAACTTTATAACAATATACTAATCGGTTAAATTTTGACCTTATCAAAGTTCCAGGGTAATTTGGTTGACCATTCGTCCAATTTTGCGGATAGAAAACAAAGCCAGCTTGCTAACTTAATATCCCTTATTCATTTATCAAAAAAGGGAAATTCGCAAGTCAACGTCCAATTTAGCGAAACAACTGTTATATTCACCTTTTGTAAAAACGGATGTAAATGTTAATTTTTAAACGTCAAAAGCAATTCAATACCTTCACCAACTCCAAAATTCAACTCTAAACACACCTATAAGTGAGCATCAAATTCAACGTGTACTCGAGAATCGTGGCTTTGTTGGTCACATGAAACTTTTTGTCGATTTTGCAGAAATCGCCACAGTGTAAATAAATGGGCTGCATGGCGCGGAGGCGCTTCAAGTAATATCTGGCGAGCCAAGGGTTCAAACCCACAATTCCCGCCTCCGCCTCCCTCTTCCAAGCCCCGAGCTGTTGCTCACAAATGCCGGAAATGGCCGAAAGACTTCTTGCCAGCTTCAGTTCTATCGCAATTACCGTAACATTGATGGCAAAAACCCCCACAGCAGGTGCAAATCCAAAGGACAATACATAGTCGAGATTGAGCAACGTATAATTCATAAGGGTCATGCCCAAGTATACGGAAAACAGCAAAGGAGCCATGCACTTGCGCAGAACAGTGTCAAATACGTGAAAGTACACCTGTATCATGTCATACAACTGGATTTTGCTCTTCAACTGACCTTGCGCCAGGGACCTTCGAAGTAAATTTTTTTTCAGAACTAAAGCACAAACCCCAACCAAATTATATATATAATTACTTACCGAACTCTGTCGATGATCAACAAGCCGGACGTGAAATTGTACATGATGTACAGAATGGACCGCCAATAAGCAGTGTTCCCGAAAACCACGAACCAAGCATCGACCAAAAAGCATGCGAAATAGCCATAGCTCCCAACATTTCCTTGGAATAAATTTTCCGACAGTTTTGTGGACCACGAATGATCACCTGCGTATGCGTAGACAACTGTAACGAAGGAGATCGGCGTCATTAGAGCCATCAGCGCCCACATTTTGTTGCTTCTGTCAGTGGCTTGAGGTTTAGGCCCGGGAAGTAATTCTGCATATGGATGTTATATGTGAATATTTGGATCGAAAACATTCGTATGCAATTAACCTGAAGCTGTTTTCCCACCTGTATATTTCGTATCAAAATAGCCGAAAATGTTCAACAAAAGGACGAAAGCCGCCTGGTTCCTCCAAGTCAACCAGACAAGAACGTTTCCTGCACCAACGCACACAAAGCCCGCTACAGCTATCGCGTGATTAGCGTTGACGATTCCAGTGTCTAGAAATTCCCACATTCTATCATCGCTCACACAACCCACGAAGCAGATCAAAGCGCGGGTGTTTGCCAAAAACAGAGATGTTAAGAAACATCCAAGTTGGCCGCCGGAAACGAGCACAATTTTACCGGAAGCTGAATCCCGTTCGAAAGAGACAGAGCCCGTCCAGCGTACCCAAGTCGTGACTTTGTCGTACAGCTCCATGACGTCACTTTCGATCATGATCACACGCTTCCAATCCAGCCATTCCTTGGACGCCCATTGAAGCGCTGTGGCCATGGGTCTCATCAGGACTTTCTTCGTCCAGGGCTCCATGGTAAGGCTCTGTAGAATCTACAAGGTTTCAACTGGTTTTGAGGATTCAAAGTAGTGATGTTGCAGCTACAGAATGTTTTTCATGTGCCTGACTTTTTAAAGGATGAGACTTTAGCAAAGTTTGGCCATTTTAAATTTTCGCCAAAAGACAAGCAGTCTTAAAGATTGGAAATTCCCAGGAGTAAGTGGCCATGGATGGGTAAATAAGGTAAACCCTTTTTGGGTCAAAGCATTAAGTGTCATTTGGAAGCCACGACAATTTTTTTCAAATTAATATGAAATTTAAGTCACAGGTCAGACCATAAAATATACATCTTTAATGTTGTTCAATTCGGCTCAATCAATAGTCTTTCAGAAAATAATATATGCTAGCGAGCTCTTCTTTCGGTTTCAAAAATTTCATCGTAATTGTGCGACAACCTCAGATATATGTATTCGTATATTTCAAAAATTGTTCTGCAAAAAACTTTGCTATGTACTGAGCTTAATGCAGCCAATTCCGGACACTTTTCAAACCAAATGGCTTGAATCAGTAAATTGATTTGGATTACTGTCATGAAAGTTATTGAGCTTCCATTTTCTACGTATTTCGAGTCCGCAATTACAACATTGAAAGCGTTTACCTTCTTTGTATTGTACACAAGAACCGTCAAACTGAATTCCAAGAATCATGAGAAATCACATGTACAAAGTTACATTTATTCATCATGTAGAAGAACTTTTGTTGAAACCAACATTATTTCAGTCCACCTTAGGTACATTATCGTCATCAACAATCCGTTCCACTTCAGCTCTTCCCGCCGAACTCAAATCGTCGCTATCGGATGAAAAATGGATTGGAACTTCCCTTTGATTTTCTGAACTGACGGAGGAAGCGCTGCTGTCCATTGATTCTGTAGAAACCTTCTCCGGAATCTGTAGCTCCACTTCATGGTTATGATGATCAACCTTGTTGCATGGGTCGTAGTACACACCTGAAGTTGTCAGAAGTTTAGCCATTTTGACGTTTGTGGCCGCTGTATTGGTAGTCCCTCCCAGTCTTATCAGCTTGATGGGTTTGTTCTTGTTTGGACTTTTGGTCTGAAGCATCAAAGATTTGCTAATAGATGCTCCGTCGCCTCTGGAGCTCACAACGCTGCGACCTCGATTTCGGCGTTCAGAGTTGTTGCAGAGTCTGTAGCGCACAAACTTCTTTAGCGCTATTTGGACCTACGAATTCGGAAACAACACACAATTCAGCAACTTTGGGTTGCAAACCCTCACTCTTAACGTCCTTAGCTTAACTTACTTCGCCATTGCAAAAACAGTATAGAAAAGCCAGGAGGAGCCCTTGACAAGAAGTCAGCGCATGCGTAGTATAAGACCAGATCCCAAAAACAAACGCTGAGCGTTCCAGAGGCGCGTCCAGCATGTTCAGCAAGTTGGTCAGCCCCAAGAGAGGAAGAAGTACCAACGCTGCTTTCACCGCCTTCAAAGCTTGCAGAGTCTCGGATGAGTTGGACTGCCGAAGTTTCGTTATGAGGACGCGAAGAATGTTGAGCAAGAACGTCAAGTTAATCTGAAATTACATAAAGTCATAAAGCGTTAGCCGATAACTTTCTTTTTCTATTTACCCTTCAACATTTTATGTTTGAATTGGACTTTTTGAACTTACGACCAAGACTCCTAAGCGCGGTCCTTCGAGGATCCAAAAATACAAAGTGAAGTTGTAGCCCCACCAGCAGCTGCAAAAGGATTCATCAGTACTCAAATTAAAAAAACCCACTAAAACACTGATTTCTAGTTCATCTTTCACTCACTTGGCGCCACCTCCATAGTGCTTCGCCGTTACAATCGCCCAGGCTACCGTCAGCGGTATCGGAACAACCCATCCAATTATCCGGTAAATCATCGGCGACATTGTCTCTTCAAAAACAGTTACTGCAAAAACAATCTTTGTTGTTTTTAGAACCCTCATTAGTGCCTTGCAATTCTGAGAAGTTTAAATTACCCACCTGTAATCATGTTGTGCAGGTACAGGCCTTCAACAAACATCCACATGTACATCGCTGTTCGGGCGTACTCCAAGCAAATGTACGCTGATTCGCAGAGAATCGGCTATTTTAGAAAATAATAACTGGTCAAACCTAAGCGCTATTGCCAATATATTAACGATTTAATCCAACTCACCGTATTATCAATTCCTCTCGCATCTCTCCCGCCGAATCCCTCAGCCGCCGCGCTTCCGCCCCCGCCATTTTCGAAATCATCTCCTCCACCAGCAGCGTCCACTGGGAAACTCAGCGACCTCACAGCGTACTGGTCAATGTAAAGCGTTAGACGGACGGCAACCTGGATTACAACGGCGATGAACAGGTGTCTATGGAGTCTGGTTCGTGGGTTCCGTAAGCTTCTGCAGATTATAAAATTACAAACCCATCTTTAGTCAGTCGGTCACGTTTTCAAAGTATATCCAAGAGCTCAGCAATCGAATTATATGGGATTAAAGCAGTTGTTTGTGACTTGAAGCGAGATATAGTTGAAACAAGGGCGGAAATGACGCTAATTCACTTACCTGAAGTAATAGAAGATGAACAAGGACACCAGGAGCGCTGCCAGCGACAGTGATAGGCCGACCAGCTCCAGGATTCTCGTTCCCCTGGCGATTCCAATCTTGGCCTAGAAAAACCAATTAGAAAATATCGACTTTTAACGTGTATCAGTTACTACTTGGATAGAATAAAAAGGTAAACAACGAAACGAGAGAGCGCTAAGGGCAAAACACGCTCTTGAGCACGTGATCTTTTGAGAACGCTTTTGCTTTTTAACGGGAGTTTCGAAGCGTTGCACTTTGTTATGCATTCTCTTATTGCCCCAAAAGCTGTAATGAGTTGAGTTAATGGGATTGAAGTGTTTGCAAAATCTGTAGTCTCTATATACTACATATATAGCCTCTGGCTGCACAAGCTGACTTCCTAGGAAGCTGGAAGCGTCGTTTCATCTTCAAGATGGGGCAAGGTGAAACAGCTAGCAATGGCACCTTCCATTGAATACAGTGTGTCCACTTTTACCAGCACGCTTAACCGTATGCTGCCGAAGGGAAGAGCGCGCTTCTCATTTGACACCCTGTATTGCGTAACATTGCTGATGAACGAATGAATCTGTTTGCTCATTTGAGGCACAAGTGGCAGAGGAGGCTGCCGTATGTACACCATGTATTCCTTACGGAAGCAAAAGAGATGAGTACCAGCAAACTTCATCATCATTCGTCAACGGCCATACCACGTTGAAAGCACCAGTTCTCGTCCGATCACTGAAGTTAAGCAACGTCGGGCCCGGTTAGTACTTGGATGGGTGACCGCTTGGGAATCCCGGGTGCTGTTGACTTTTTGCAGTTTTTTTCACAGTATTTTCGCCGCTTTCACCCTTGTTTACAATCCCATTGCTTCTTTCATTGATTATATATCGTATTAATCTTTGTTATCCGATGATATTCAGTCTTCATTAGAAGCTTTTTCGACATTTTTGCCCTTTGTTTCTGTCCATAGAAACCCGATTCCCACATTGACGTATTTAACAATCAAAGGTGTTTCGTAACTACTAATAGTAAGTAACTTCCCTTTCGTTCCTAAGCCTCACACTTGATTCCGATTCTACGAATCCCCACTCAATTCCAGTCTTAATCAATTTATATCTCACAGGCCACAGGAACAGGTATATAAGCCATTCTATACACTCCGTTTCAAATTACCCAACCCACCACCCACAAGAACGTTTCACCTTTCTTTCTTTCTTAAAACCACAAAACTTTACTGTGTGGCCACGTGAATATCCACGTGGATCGTACAAAATCCATCTTGTATTCGATTCCTTACAGTTTTTATTAATTACAAAAACAATACGCCATGTTGTGATATCGATCTGATTCATATCCTTGAATGAATGACTTCCAGCCAGCGTGGGCCCATAGAGATCAATACAACAGGCATTTCGTCCATATGTTCCACAGAGCAGCATGTGGTTATGGACTCTATTTCTTCAAATCAAAACAATTTCCCAAATTCCAATTCCCTGAGTCCGTTGTATTTTAACAGCATTTCAATTTCCAGAAAATACCCGCGAAATTCCTCTACTTGCAACTTTCTGCTTAGACCAAGTCAAAAAGCTATTATTACAGTGTAGCTATATAACACGGAGCAAAATTCTGGAAGAGACACGTTTCTAATTACTGATGTGCAGTCTTTCAAGCTTGAAGTCCATACGAGAGATACTTATATTTACACACGAAAGCCAGGAAACTGTAGCTTCTTCGAAGTTCCCAACAAGAGTTCAACTTGTAGATATTGTGACGTACGTCTTGTCGTACATCGTACTTTCAGCAGCTCTTGTATTAAAACTTCTATATAAATCTACACTACAGAATCCTCAGAAAGTAATCAAACTTGAAGAAAAGGCCAATTTAAACGTCAATGAGCAAATTAAGTTCTTTGGGAAGTTAAAACATGTGATATGGGAAATTCTGAAAGCAAGGCACTATTTATACCGTAAATTACGTACACAGGAAGCTTGCTGAAACTGTAGGTGTTAATTAAATCCAATAATTAACTTTGAATTCCAAGAGAAAATTAGCAAGAGACAAAACAATGACTCAACAAGGTTTTAACAACGCTTGAAGAGCCAGAAGTGTAAATAGAATCACGTTTCTAACTCCGCGGAAATATGTAGTTTCCTTGCAAAACTTTTGGCTGAAGCCTTAACCATTTACGCCCAACTGGACCTTGCGAATTGCGAAGGTTCTAAAGATTATGCGGGCAAATTCAAGGGATTCAACGAACCGACTGATCCACATATATATAAAAATAAGAAACTGAGTCCACTAACTTTGGTACTTCCAACAAGGTTACTGAGACTATGTCGAGGCTGCACGTGGACTTCAACGTGCAAACTCGTGGCTCTGGAGTCTGGAGGCCTCAATAATTCGATTAGATTTATTGGTGTGTATTGCTATTTTGCGAACGTGGGCGGCCTTTCATAAGATAAAGTATATTTTTACCCTTTTCATTTTCTTCAGTTATCAATTGGACAGAAATACATACGCCGCCATTGTACTCATTTTTGTGGCCTAATTGTATTGAATTCAGAGTTTATTCATTTTATTGCTTACGGAAACTTCATCCGGCGACCCGCTCAGCAGCCGCTGAATAACTCCGAGAATTTCAGGTGTAAAACACGGCGTGTAGTTGGTCCAACCGCGGTCATCGGCGAAGCCGGATTTGTTCAGCCATTTGCCGGTGTCACTACAGATTCTGAATGCTGACTCTGAGGAAGTGGAAAGCAGTCATTTTATATTTTAGGTCAAAGGTCATTCCAAAAACCTTTTGCATAGATATACTTCAACTTACTTGAAACGTCCATGCCCTTGGCCGCCGGACACGGCAGGTACGCCACAGATCCTGGAGCTGCTGGACTCCAGCAGTTGACGCCGTCCCAGAGGGCGTTGCAGTAGCCTGAACAATTTAAGCAAACAAAGTTTATTCAAACTGAAACGTTTTGTATTTTAGTTATACAGACTAGAATTCGGTAATCAAACTAACCTTCTTGACTTCCATCGATATCAGCAGCGTCTATGTACTTGGCCAAGCACGCGATTCCACTGCTTGTTCCGTCCATCCAAAAACCACTTGAATTTCAAAAGCTTCGGGGTATACTGATTCACTATTACACTCAACGATCTTTCTTTACGCTGTGGCTTTCTCATCAACAGTTTCTCAAGGACTGAACATATAGCGAAGCTTTCCCTGGATGGAATACCTTTCGATTTTCGATTTATACTTCAAAGCCTGACGCTAAGCGGTATGGCGGTGGCTTATTCAGCCAGTGGCTTTCACTAAAGCCGGGTTTCTGGATTCCACCAGCTCTAGCAAGTGCGAAGTTTCAAGGGAGCTGCGGTAAACAAGAAGGAAGTAACAACGGTTCTTGAGGAGGAAATGAGCGCTACGAGTCGTTGGATTCTACTCTCAGAAACGTCTTTCTGACTTCTGAATTGTCAGAGTCTGGACATCAACTGAAAGAATCTATATGCTTTGAACCACTGTTGACGGTCGTGTGATGTGACCAAAAAGTCCCATGCAGAAGAGACGTTCAACATATTGACATTGAATGAAGAATCGAATTTCAAGTTCACCACGCCCAGACTCTTGAATCAAAATGAAATACCTGCGAAAACGTAAATTCGAGAAACAAAGATTTCCGTATGAATATCCGCGCCTTGTCTTAAAAAGAAAGTAATTCGATAGCTTGATTTCCTTTTGTATCTGTGGATGAACTTGTCTTTTGTCTACACGAGCGTTGCGGATATCCGATCTTTTTGCAAAATGTTCTAGTGGTTGTTCACATGATGCTGTCAATAAACATGATCCGTATTGTCCACTCAACAATACCTACACATTTTCATCAAGAATATATATCTTACAGTCACGCCTCGAGGCCTCCACACGATCAAGATACAGGCCTAGCTCAACTTGAAATATATTCATATCAATTGTGATAGAGCGACAAAATCTTTAATATTCACATCGAAGTACGAGTTAAACATAAGGTACTATCTTTTAAAAATCGAATCAGGTTTGGTGAGTTTAAAAAGTCCAATGTAAATGACTGTGAGCTGATGCTAACATTGTATTTGCAGGAAAAAGTAGTACGACGAATGACAAAGAAACTGCGACGCCTACGACCGGGTATTGATGATCTAAATGCTAAAAAGAAAAAGCTTTGAAAAATTAAGGTACCAACTACTAAACGTCAATAACATGAAGACAAGTGTTATGATGAAGCGCTTATTCCCATTCGGTAGTTCCAGGTGGCTTTGACGTGAGGTCGTACAAAACTTTACTTATCCCAGGGACTTTCTGTATTCTTTCTGCCATTTCGTTAACGGTTTCCACCGGTATGTCTTTTCCTGGGAGTCCGGGAACTCCAGTCATGAAGTCGTTGGTGACGAAAGGCCGTATGACAACAGAACGCTGACAGGCAGGAGTCTTGCTCACGGGTGGGAGGCCAAAGTGGATAGGAATCAACACTACGGGCATTTGACTGATCTTGAGGGCGTAACCGGAATCGTGGAGAATCTGCGGAAGAAAAACGTTACAAATTATTCAAGTGTCAAAGTTACGATGCATGGAGGATTAGACATGGCTTCGGTAATACCTGATGGGCAATGAAATCGCATTGCTTCAGTGTTGTCAGCACATCTGGGGTCAGAAGTGTGGGAGTGATCTCTGTTACCGCTTCTTTGATGACACCATCAAAGACAAAGCACACTCGGTTAACAGAATGGCAGACCTGAAATCGAAATGAATCCGTATAAAAAACCATTCGATTTTCAAAACCTTCCCGACATACAGTTTCAATTATGTAAGTCTGATGTGACATACACACTGACGTACCTTAGGGATAGTTCTAGCTAAGAACAGAAGTTCTTCCCATTCTTGAGGTCCTGGGGTATGTTCTGACGAAATAGCGGCTACATACGAGTATGTCCGCTTGTCCCCTTGCACTCCAACACTTCGAATCGGAAGAAGTGTCGATTTAAAACGCTGATTTTCGGATATACGACGAAGCTCGGATCTTTCTTCTGCTGAACACACATTTTCTACCCGGTTGAGTAATGCATGACTCTGTGGCAAAAGTGTGATGCTTCAGTTCATTTCCATTCAATTGGGAATACATCCTGATGTAGTTCTCAACATACCTTTTGCAGCATACTGTTGTACTCTACAATCAGTCGGACAAGAACCTGCGTTTCGGAAAAGTCACCTTCCATATACGGCTGATGTGCACAGAGCACTCTGATGGCTAAACCGGGACCTGGGAA
Source organism: Sphaeridia pumilis (assembly GCA_034698345.1). Classification (NCBI taxonomy): domain Eukaryota; kingdom Metazoa; phylum Arthropoda; class Collembola; order Symphypleona; family Sminthurididae; genus Sphaeridia; species Sphaeridia pumilis. The sequence goes on along the minus strand of JAQGBJ010001516.1, from coordinate 12,061 downwards.
GGGATGACGGTCTACAAGGTCTGAAGGAAGTCCCAAGTCACGACCTAATTGACGCACCTGTAAATATGTGTTTCCTTTTAATAAGAGTTGAATTGTAACGTTATGTTGCATGACTTTGGGGTAAAATGCAACAGGAGGAATGTACTGATAGGGTAATAGCCATTGCTGCAAAACCTTTTACAGCAAAAGTTGTTTCAATCAGTATTTTACTTTAGGAAGTTTGTATCAGCATCAGAAAGTGTGCTCTACATCTGATGCCTTCTTTACTTCCATTACACTAAATAGACTTTTATTGCTCATCTCATTCTTACCTCATCTTTATGGAAATCCTTTAACGGTTCTACAACACGTCCAAGCTCACGGAGCTTTCGGACAAGCCCGGAATCATTATGATGAGTCTTGATAACATCAGCCTTTCCAGAGGCCATATGGGATGCCGATTCGATCAAGTCAGGGCGCAAAGTACCTTGACCAAGTAAAACTTCTTCAGGGTTGAGGTTCATAGATTCTATCACATTCTCAGCCACCTGAAAAACGTCGAAGTTTATATTAATCTTGACGATGACACTCGGAATCCCTTGTCCCTGAAATTCATTGTATTTACGAACCTTCATAAAAACATCTCCGATGATTTTCCGCTTCTCCTCGGGATCAGTTACAAACGAAAGTTGCTTGGATGGTGCTAGTTTAGTTGGATTGCCAGGCTCAATAGGGATGTTAGTTGTTCCCACGTAGAACAGATAGTCTGCTTTGATTACTGCAATGAATGCATATTTACCAACATTAGTCCTCATTCATAGTCCGTGTCTTCAAATTTCTCAATCAAACTTCAATTTGACTAACCTTGAATATGAAGACCTAATTGCTTCAGCGATTCTTCCACAGCATCACTTTCGTTCTTACGTAAGAAGCCATTATCTACATGAACCGCGATGACCTGTAACAAATTTCGCGATTAGCTTCCCACGTGTAATGCCAGACATAAACATGATGAGAAATGTACTCACCTGGTCCTCCCTAAGTGATTTCTTCAACAAGGCAGCACATACCGTAGAATCAACACCTCCGCTAAGCAACATCTGCATAAAAGAAATTCTCTCAGTTAGATTATTTCTGAACTTCATTTTTCAACCTCATTTCACTTCAATTTTATTGACTCAACAGCTTACCAGCACTTTGTTATTCTTCACCGAGTTTCTGATGTAGTTAATGCACTCGATCTCTCTCGACAAAAGTGTAAACGTTGGCGACAACCCAGCGATGTCAAAGCAGAAATTCCTCAGCATGGTTTTCCCGTTGATCGTCAGATCAACCTCAGGATGGAACTGCACTCCATAGATCTTACGAGCTTCATTCTGGATCGCAGCGTAAATGCTACCTGATGACGCCACTACCAAGAAGCCTTGAGCGACTTTATCCAAACTATCGCCATGGGTCAACAGCACAGTTTCCGTTTTAGACAGCCCTCTATAAATGCCAATAAAACTCTTCTTGTTAAAATCAATTGGCCGTGCAACAGCTGCAATTAGAACTGGTACCGAAACTCACTTGAACAACGGACTACGGGTTTCCACCTCAATCTGATACTGCCCATCTTCCCTAGCATCCTTCTGAGCAACAGATCCGCCAAATTCCTTGTTGATCATCTGCATTCCATAGCAGATACCCAGAATGGGTAGTCCCAACTGGAAAATTTTTGGATCGTACACAGGTGCATCAACATCGTACACCGAGTTTGGTCCGCCCGAAATGATTATCGCCCTACAAATACATTCTATACTTCAGAAAAGCCTTTGTATCAAACATTACTATTACTTTTCAAAACAAACTTACTTTGCATCCGTCTTCGCAATCTCTTCCGCTGATGTATTTAAAGGCAGTATTTCCGAGTGAACTTGTAACTCTCTAACCTTCCTATCAATCAATTTTCCATACTGGGCACCAGCATCCAGAATTAAAAGCGTTGGCTTGGGGGTCACAACTCCGTTTCCTTGCACCGTCTCATGATCCATCATATCAACATCACCTTCAGGCATATTTGCATCCACTACACCATTCTCTTCTTTCCCACAAACCATCCCTATCTTGCCAACTCGTGTCGCTGTAACAAGCGTTTCCGTAGCTTGCAAAGGTAATTAAAAGTGTTGTTAGTCAACCCACACTGTGAATCCACTAAAATGTCCTGCAAATCATACAAAACACCAATAATTAGTAATGAATTCTTCAATAACGAGCTCTGTGACCGGTTCACATATTTACAATGCGCCCCACTACAATTTCACTATCAATGAAATACGTCAAGTCAAATAACTTGATCTGAGAGTTTACCTTAATTCTGAATGTGTTGAAGTGCGACAAATGTAGCACATGATAATACTCTCGTTGAAATCAAATATCACAAAAGCTTTTTAAAATAAAATACGACTTCAACAAAAAGCCGCTTAACCTACAATTTTATATACGTTTGAAGCGTATTGAAAAACTACTTAATCATAATTAAATTTCGGTTGTCGTGTTCTGAAACCGGCTTTTCAAGTAAAAACGACGCCCGAATCCCATTTCGTCCGTGGAGGATTTCTTCTAGTCTTGAATTCCCGCAATACGGACAAGTACCGGGGCTGTGCGGCTAGGTGGCGCGCGGTGCTGCTTTTTAATCCTGTTTTTGGCTTTTATAAATGAGACGCGATATGAACGATACGAACGTTTCAAATCTTCAAGCTACCTTTTCCTAGTTTTGAGTTTCGAAATTACGAGGGGCCATCCATGGTCCAAAATTTTAAAACTTTAAATTATGAGTGACCAAGTCTTGTGACTTTATTCTTGAAACAAACCTTTTCAAAATCGAGTTTAGGAAAACAAAATCTGAACCTTGAGAGCAAAAAAATGTCTTACCTCTCACCACGGTTTTAACGTCTGCTCGATACAAGCCGAAGTCAGCAACTAACTAGAATTAAAACAGTCTAACAGAGCTATTACGCTGATAGGAGTTCCTCTTGGTTCTTTGTAACTGGATCTACTAGTTTTACTGCTTGAGTTGGCGAAGATTTCGCTTATCACCAACTCCAGCATATTCAGTTCAAACATACATCAGCTTACTCAAGAAAGACAGTTTGCTGATGAGAACTCAATACTCTTGGCCCGCGTTATGTAAGCAGAATAAATATTATAACAAGATTCTCACGTGGCTGACCCATCTACAGTTCACAAAAACCTGATTTTTTTACCCCTGTTACATGAACATCAATGCCGTTTGAGCTTGGATTTGATCTGAAGGCAAACTAGTGTTATGCAACTGTATCACAGACATGGGGCATGTCCGAAAGTGCTTGCAACGGCATTTATTTGCTCAAGTGCGTAAATCACATTTCATTAGGACTAAACTTTAGACATCTAGAAATATAACATCGTGACTTCTATTCCACTAGCACTACCAATACAAAACGCTCATCTTACAGGTGCTGATTCAGATTTTAGAACTGATAGATGTGAGAAGCGGTTGAACCCTTGACTTGGTTCCTATAAACTGGAACATTAATACACATTCAGGCTGTGTAATATAATAGCAATAGACACAGACCCAAGAAGAACACAATGCTACTGTACGAACGTTGCTCGTGATAGAGATGAAGATTTCCCTGGACTTTTAAATCAGCTTTAACAAGATGCAAGTATCTTATTGCAAGACGATTCCAACTTCCTTTGCTGTAATGGATGGACATCTCCAGTTGTACAGGTAGTATTGAAGGTTGCCGTCCCCGATGCCGAACTTGAGGTTTTCCAAGAAAGTCGTATTCTCCATGAGGTCCAGAGCGTTGAAGACATCAAAACCACCCTGAAAAATGCGAATGCTGAAACTCTGAAATATTTTGAGTCTATTCCCAAATAATATTCAAACTTACGTTTTTAGCGAGCACCAAGGCGTCGTGCATAAGCTCTTGCAAACTAACGGACGTAGCTACGTTGTAGAAAGCATATGCGGCTTTAATGCACTTGTGAACAGGGTGGTTGACTACAGTTGAAGGCAGTGAGTAGAAGCTCACTAAATCTGCAAAATACATCATAGACATCAGCAGATGCTCATTCAAAATTCATGTTTTAGATTACCAATAGGGAACTGAAATTCGTACCTGTCACTTTGCCATCTTTTTCAATCACATAACAGTCAACAATACTCGGGATGGGGGAGAACCAATGGGCGAAATCCTCTTCAGTAAAGTCCGGGTAAAGTTTGAACTTTGACAGATACTCGCTCAACAACTTATGAGCGCTGGGGACATCTTTGAGCTCAATCGGACGCAGACCTTTGTTCTTCGGCTCAGTAGGAAGCTTGTATAGCTTGATTGTACGTTGAAGGGTCATGTTCCGTGTTAGATGGGAAAACTTAGTCTCAATCAGTTTCTTGGGATTCAGCGATCGATGCCAATAGCGACAAGTGGCTACAGGCTTCGGCAACACCACACCAGCAGTGTATACCGCTTGGAAAATGCCAGTAAGATTCACCCGTCTTGTTATCTCCCTGATAAGCACCGGGGCAACTCTTTTGGCACGTAGCTTCTTATGTACACACAAGAAATTGATTTCAACAAGCTTAACTGGCCTGCAAAATTGCAATGAAAAGTTATTATACCTTTCGTATACTAAATTCTCGGTATTCTATCCACTTACGTTCCATGCACCATGACTGTTGCTGGAATCGCTGATATGAATCCCACAAGCTTCTTGTTCTTGTCTACGCGAACACCACAATGCCAGTCCAGTCTCCAGCCCGGTGGCTTCAGTGCCCTACAGCAACAAAAATGCATAAATCACGATGATTCTACACAAAGTACATGTTACTTTCCTTCAAGTCAAGAAGCTTTTGGTTACCATTTAAGGAATTCAGCCGGGTAATCGAATCTAAACAAACAGTCGTCGTCTTCCACATAATTTTCGTTCAACAACGTGTAGAGCTCTTTCAACTGTGAATCAATACAATGTACAATATAGTTACGCATTACGTAACTCGATGCTCTCAACAATTGTGAAACGAATGCTTACAACGTTGCTGTCCTCTAAATCTAACGTATCCCAATGGAAACCAGGGGGCAAGGAGTACGGATCCTGCCGAAGGCTTTCAATCGGCACATTCGGTTCTATTGCTTCATTCGTCGTGATTTGTTCATCTGTAAACAAGAGCCGTAACATTCATCAGTTCAATTTATCGATAACTTCCGTAGGTCCTCTCAAAATCCAGAGTGTGGAGTACTGACCTAACTTAGGAACCGGCTGAGTTGACCAGAACTGAAAGGGCTTTGCCGTTGCTTCTTCAGCAGTTCGAGGAGGACGTTGCGTCATAGATATCATCTGTAAAGCCTTCTGAATTTGCTGTCAAAACAAGCATTCCATCGTTAAGTTTTTAATCAGCAACAGGGATATCCCCTCAATTTTTATTGCTCAAACTTTATACTTATTCTACGTACCTCCAAGTTTGCCTCGGATGCACCAGCTTTGTCTTTTTGCTCCATTTTCAAGTCTGAAACACATTTAAAACACCATTGCTTATTTTGAAACTTAATTAGCGAATCCATTAGGTTGCTGTTGTTATACCAACCAAAACACCGTCAAATGGCAAACGCAATGTAAACAACTGTTTTTCGTAACATTTTATCATGAACTCACCTTTGAACCTTAAACAAACTGAATTTTCGAACTTTCTCAAATTCCCTGAAGAAACCTTAATTGCTCCAGAAAAAACGATCAATCGATTTCAATTATGAAAAGCGAATAATTTCTCTTAGAAGCCAGAGCGGATGATCAAAAACTTTGACCACAACACATGCGATTCTACGGGCGTTGAAAATGCCGGCAAAATCTCCTCACCGACGATGCACATAAGAAATCAGATTCTGCTGATTCTTCTATAACGTTGAAGATTTATTTGATCGAATTCTCGACCATAAACTACTACAAACTACAATCTTTTAGAAAGAAACATGATTTATTATATTAAAGATAACAAATATCCGAAATAGCCAAACTACTAGGGATGTAGGTCTAGTGTTCTAATACGAGATATTCTTCGAAATTATTCCCATCCATCTATTAACATTATCTGAGAAACCGACTAGAACTAAAGCTTGAACGCTCGTGTTAAACACGCTGAAACCCTTCACCTTTAGAAGACCTCCTCTAATCTCTGCATGACCTCTGTGGTATCCGAAGTACAGCTTCCACTGTAACTCTCGTCGGAGTCGCCATCTTCAACGCTGCTCCAATCAGTATCGCTCTGATAGTCGTCTTCTTCAACAACTTCCTGGATCGGCGCATCCGCATCCGAACAACAAGTAATGTAGCCATCAGAAATCGAAACATCCTCCTTATTCGGCAAATCTGCTGCTAATTCTGAAGAACATGTCGTGTAGTCCTCGTCATCAGCTTCAGAATCCCGGTGAAGTGGTGGAAGTGATGGATCGTCGAACTTAATCTTTAAGAACGGGCACCGATTATTATAATGATCTATGCTATGTTCGCTTGCTGGACACAACGCTCCACAGAAAGAAATTTTCAACAGATCGTAAATGATCTCCCATGGAGCAGCCTCCACTTGCAGAGTGTCCCACATCCTGTCGAGCAATACAGCCTGCGGCTTTCCGGTACCCCTTAACATGTCTTTCTCCGACTTCATCTCGGCCACGTAATCTTCCAGCTCTCGTTCCACCTGAGTAAGTTGGATGCACATTTTCGAAAAGAGTTCTGAAGTCGGAGTGTCCACTTCGCATGGCGGTTCCATGTCAAGATCGTTAATCCCGTACGTAAGGAGATCTAGATTTTTCCAGTATTCTTGGACGTAATCGGTTTGGTTGTGGCTTCGAAGTCCCTGTGGATGCGTGACAGATCCAAGCAGTTTAGTGAAAGCCCAGATGGTATCCATTCTGTAAAATGTAAAAGAAATCCATTAAAAACTGCAGCCGGAAGTTCATTCAAGGCTCTGCTTCGGTCAAAATTAGTGGAACTTCATTATATTACCTTCTAGTTAACCTCAACAAAACAACTGAGACAACTGACGAATTAACAACAACAACAAACATGCGGTGATGACAATACGGAGATATTTCAATTTTCGCTCATTAACAAACTAATGCATTCTAGCGTTAGCAACTGCATTAGAACAATGTAATTTCAGAAATTCACAAAAAATGTACAAAGATGACATCAACCAACGTAACTGTGTTGAGTCTAAGGAACAACTATCACAAAATTATGACAAGCGATCAGTAGTTTCCGATAGTTCGTGCATATACAACTTCTTATTCCTAGCCTAAACTCTACATTAACAAGTTTTATCGAATTTTATTTACAAGTTGACCACAGCCTTAAGCTGCCCCGTTCCTTATGTCTAAGCTATATAATACGACTGCTTGTGTTGTTAAGGTACATAATACTAAGTTTTGCTGACAGCTAGTACAGGTGCATTGACGCATCGTCTGTTTTAGATTTCCACTTGCTTGCTGACCAGTAGATTAAAGCACACCCCAATTGAGCTTGTTCCAGCACCACATAAATACAGGGATCATTGTCATAGCCTAAGGGGATAATTTAATTTTGTCCAGATAATTCCTTGCGGTCGTTAGCCGTCCTAGAAATAACTTCATTAATTATCTTAGCAGTTAGCGGATTCTTAAGGAACGTTGCGTGATTTCCTGGAACGTTATAAGTGTCCAGGTTGCCAACACATACCTGTTAATGAAAAAAATCAAGTTTAATCGTCTGTGTGACTGTATGTCAAGTACAATAGCTGTTAAAAACTTACGGTGTCCAGCTTATAGAATTCATCCTGGAAACATCTCATCACAGAATCATCAGCAGCTTTGACTAAAGTAGTATGACCAGCAAATGATCCACTCGGTGGATACTGCTGTACGGCTTGTGATAGGCGAAGGTAGTGTTGGACAATTTCCATCGCTTCAGGTTGTAGATTCATCACGGAGTGAATCAGGTCCACTGTTAGTTTTTGATTACGTTCAAAATCGTCGGTGAGATTTGACAGGAAATTCTGAAAAAAGTAATGATCATAATTAATTGACTGAGTCACCATCAAACAGGACTGAGTGAGTCACCATTGAGCGACAGCTTACACTTACGTTCAAAACTGAATTGTCGAGGCCTTCAAAGAATTTCAGGGTTTTCGTGAGCTCTGAAAATAGTAGATTCGGATTCACACCAGCATCCGCCATCCAGTTGCAGGTTCCGTCAAGGAAGATCAAGTTTTGAACCTATACATTAAGAGTTCATATGTGGTAACTTATAATAATTTCAGGATTGCGATTTCATTGTAAGACTCCGCCCTATTTACCTCTTGCGAACGTTCTTCCAAAATACGAACCATCTCGTAAGCAATTGCACCCCCAGCAGAGTAAGCTGCAATGTTGTATGGGCCTTGTGGTTGGGTTGCCACCAGTTTCTGGAATCCATAAACATTTCATCGCTGCACTTAACTTTCTTTTCGAATTAAGAATAATCAACCATGAATATGCCAACTTACATCGATGTACATCTTTGCAATTCCTTCGATATCATCCGGTTTACACTGCTTCGTGACTTGGAACGCATACACGTTAGCATCAATATCAGCTGCCATTTCCTTGAAGTACGCTGAACCTCCATCAATTCCATGGACGACAAACACATTCGAGTCAAATTCTTTCCCTTCATTCAGTCTGAGCATCGGCTCTTGGTACAAGTTGAGTGGAGCTATGTCAGCAATTGACATCACAGGTTTAGAAGAATCGACTCCAGCACTTCCTTGTCCAGCAGCAGCTTTGTTTTTGCTGAACGTCCCAGCATCAATCGCCTTGAGGTCTCCGAACGTAAGCCCACGAAGTTCCACAGTGGTCAACGGCAAATCGAATTCCCTCTCCAGCGTTTGCTTGAGCTCTATGGCAATCAAGGAGTCCATACCCATGTCCGTCAGCTTGGCTGCATCACTGATTTTAGAAGCATCCTTCACACCGAAAATATGAGTCATTCGTTGAATTAAACTAGCCGTTGATCCGCTCTTGACTTCCTTGTCGGCTATGATCATTGAAGAGCAAACTGAGCTTCCTTGCTGTAGAGCAGCATCAAGAACATCTAGACACGACTGGACACTTTGAGGCAAAGTGCCTTGGAAGATATCCGTGTTTCCAGCAGCGCCACGACCCTTGAACTTTTCAGCAACAAATCCAACTTCCCCAATGACACCCCATTGAATTGCAAGTCCATGAAGTCCATCCTTGGTTCTCTGCTCACAAATCCTTTCCATTACCGAGTTGGCAAAACCGTAGTTACTTTGGCCAGCGTTTCCGCGACCGGCAGCTCCGCTTGAAAACGTAACAAAGTAGTCCATGTCTGGCGCATATTTACGGGACAGTTGATCGAGTCTTTCAGTGATGTTAATTTTTGGGGCTGCGACCTGTTCAAATGCTTCGATTGTCTGGTTCTCAATGGTTGCGTCTCTGAGGACAAGACTTGAGTTGAAGATGCCTCCAATCGACCCATTGGAGTTGAGATCAAAGAAGAAGTTGTCACAAGTTTGCTCGTTGGTTAAATCAATCTTTGGAGTTTCCACGCGAACGCCTGCATCCGTCCATTTGCGGATACACAAGGCTTGATAGCCTGTAGTGACACCTGAACGCGAAGGCAATACCAAATGACGTGCCCCACGGTCTACTAGCCAGCTGGCGACTTCGAGTCCAAGACCTCCGAGACCTCCAATCACAACATAAGGCTTGGCAGGATGGAAGTATGTACGTGAGATCGCATCCACTTCCACGGGCTCATTGGGTCCTTGGGCTTCGTCTCTAACTTGGATGACAACTTTTCCGGTGTGTTTGCCACTTGCCATGAACCTGAAGGCTTCTTCAATCTGATCCTTTTGATACGTGTGTCTTGGTAAAGGTTCAACGACTTCTTTGGATATGCCGTCCATAATATTTTGACGAAGTTCTTCTTGGTCCTCAGCGGCACCGTCAAAAAGGTGATTCAGGTAGATACCGTGAAACTCGGTATTTTTCAAAAACGAGCTCATCCCCAATGGGTTGTTCTGAGAAGCGTCAAAAGCTCCGATTTCCAAGAACTTTCCATTGTTACCAAGACATCTGATTGACGCTTGAAGTTTCTCTTCAGCCAGAGAGTTAAGTACGACGTCCACGCCTTTCCCATTGGTTTGGGTCATAATCATTTCTTCGAAGCTGCAGTCTCGGGAATTCCCAATATTCTCAGCCTTCAGCTCGGGGAAAAGCTTGAGAATGAAGTCACGTTTATCAGGCGTTCCAACAGTAGTAAATACGTTGCAGCCATGGGCGAGAGCAATCGAGATGGCCGCCTGTCCTACACCACCGGTTCCAGAATGAATTAACACTGATTGGCCTTGACGGAGGCGACCTCTGGTACACATTGCATAATAAGCAGTAGAGTAGACAATCGGAACTGTTGCTGCTTCCTCTAAGCTCCAGGATTCTGGAACTGGCCACATCAGACTCTTGTTCACCACAACGCTGGTCGCCATTGCCTTCGAGGCTGTCATGCCCATAACACGAGATCCATTGCTGTCATACCCAGAGAATTCGAAACCCATAACGCAGTCACGATGCGATGCTGAAGTGTCAATTGGAAGCTTTCCAGTAGCCAACATCACATCACGGAAGTTCATCGCCGCAAACGACACCTTACAACGTTCTTGGCCAGCTGGAATGGGCAAGTTCTTGTACTTCAGCGGCGATTCAATCCACCGCAAACTCGTAAGATCTCCAGTAGTCAAAGTGTTGACATAAGCATCCTGAACCTTCTTCAAACTGCCTTCTTTTGATTCCACGGGCAGATGGCGGTAAGATCCGAGTTCATTTCCTTGAAGTACGTTCGTTGCCAGGTCTTCTTTGATGATGGAGGCGAGGATCGGGTCAGGTGATTGGAAGTCTAGATTCAGCTTGCTGTTAGGGTCAAAGATACATCTAATCTTGTCTCCTCCCGGCTCTTGACGGAGGCAGTTGACCAAGCCTAAAATACCATTGGTTTGCGAAACTTGTGAAGTCAGGTACAACCGGATATTTTCCTTCTTTTCTGACAGAATTTTAGCCATTTCGTTTTGGACTGATGGGAGCCAAGAAAACTTTTCGCCATCAACAGAAACAACTCTAATGTCAAGAGCATTTTCTGTTGGTTGAACCTGCGAAATACAAATATTCCATTAGCCATCACAAAGAATCTGCAAAACTTTCTTTTGAGTATATCATTCTCACCTTTCGAACCAAGCTTAACCTGTCGTTATCAACCAGAACGCTGGAAACCAGAGAAGCTCCTTCAGGTAGATTCAATGGGCTTTCAACTGCAGTTCTTGCGATTAAAAAGCCGTTACATTTTTCCAAAGACTGTGGCAATCTGCTGATATCGTTCAGATACATGAGGTCGAAATTGGATTCAGGTATCAACTGATCCAAAGCTTCTTTAGTCAACAGGTTGAGCCCGGATTTCACACTCTCCTCAAGTTTGGCTGCTTCGCTAGCCAAGGTCATTAGTGATGTATTGATCTAAAACAATTTTGGTCATTAGAGTGATATCGTATAGGAACTACAGATCAGCGGGTTTATAACTTACCTGATGCTGGGGTTTGAGTACAAAAGCATTTTTCACATCTTGAGCTAACGAGTCTTCAACTTCAGTCAAAACCTCCAAGAAGTTGATGTTCTTTGTCACGTTGTTCTCCAGAACGAAGTCAATCAGCTGAGCTACAGCGTCTTCTCTTCTAGATGAATCGTAGACAGAACCAAAATTCGGCTTGAATTCATGGCTTTCGAAAGCTAGTGTTTCTCTGGTTCGCTTCCTTGGAATGACAGACGCTGTAAGACCTTTGATTCGGATTCCAGGGCATTCGACCTTGTCGAGGCTGGAGTTTATTTCAACGGGAAGTGGTATTGGTTCTACACAAATAACCGTTGCGATCAAAACTTAGTCTTTTCTATGCAAGTCAGCAACAAGAACAACATTACTAACCGTTAGAATCTGTAGATTTAGCCTGGGCTTCAGCAGCGTACTTCAGAAGATTCGC
>JAQGBJ010001515.1:0-22463 GCA_034698345.1 Sphaeridia pumilis | reverse complement strand
ACAGCGTTGCCAGACTTGTGTTTAGAAGACATAAAAGGTAGTCATAGTCTTATAATTGCTTTTGCTTGGTGATTAGCAGAAACATTTCTAATGCGGTATTAGGAGCATCTGCAGGCACCTGCAATTCGAAGGAAAACACCATTACGATAACGGGCGATCTTAAATGGAATCGAATATTTTGTCGCGAACGGAAATGATTATCACTTACCATATGCCCAGCTTTTAGAATCCAGTAGAATGAGAAAGCCTTGTATGATTTCACAAACGCTTCCGTAGAATTGTTCAACATGATCGGCAACCTTTCAGATTTCTTCCATTCTGAACTTCCGGGCCATTGAACACGTTCGACCCATTTGAGAGTTCCCATGGTGTCCACGATGAGGTCCAGTTGTCCATTGTAGACGTTCACTGCTACTGGAGTATTGTTCAACAGCCTCTCAACGTACGGCACAACGGGCGTCATGAAATCGCCCGCCAGTGCTTGGAAAACCTTCAGACTCTGGCCTCCCCAGGTAACATTTTTTGGAATGATTCGCAGCTGTTCCTTGATGGGGCCGTTCATCAAATCATACAGGGGGTCTGCATGGTAAGCACGCAACCGACTGAAAGCACGAGATAGCGATGCTGCTGGGTGGTGGTTGCTGGCGCCGATGTAGTGGGACCTCAACGAGCTTACAGATTCAACCTCGGTTTGTAGAATGTTATAGAAATTGACGCCGTTTGTAACTTTCTCAATGATACTTTCCGTCTCATCCCAAAGAGCTTCAGCTTTTGCAAAGTCGCCTTTTTCCAATGCTACTTTCACTTGATAAGCGGATTGATTCACTTTGGAGAAGCCATCTGCATCCACCATAGACTGCAAAACCCAGAATTAACTATTAGTATTCATGAAGTCGGACGCAACCGAAGTAATGCGTTGGCGAATTCTTACCATTGAGTACAGGTACGGCGCCCAGGTCATAACTGAATCAATCGGACTGATCCACGAATCTCCCAAGTTTACGCTTTGTAAGTTGCACTTGATCTTCTTCAAACTGATTGCCTGTAACCATCAATGAACATGCTGTCTTTTAGGCAATTGTAACCACATGAAATAAGATTGGACTGGAGAAAATTCTCACCTTGAAGAGCTTGTAGGCGAACTGGGTTGCCATTTTCCCTCCATAAGATTCGGAGAATATGTGAATCGGAACATCTTGGAATTCTGGTACCTTTTCTAAGAAGCTGCTGGTCATTTGTACAAGATCATTGGCAATCTGAGAGTTGTTTCGAGCCAGTAATGTCGTATCATTAACATAGCTGAATCCAGTGCCCACAGGGTTATCAACGAACAAGACATTAGCGTGATTCGTCCATGAAGTCGTTCTGTTGTTCAGGTGGACATCCAAGGGTCCCACCTCTTCGAAGTTACCAAAGCCAGTTGATGATGCTCCCGGACCTCCTTGCAGCCAGATGACTAGCGGGAGCTTGGTGTAGTCTTCAGTTCCGTTTCCGTAGAATAACCACCAAAACATGAAGGCTCCAGGTCGTACTTCTGCATAGCTCCAAGTTTGCCTCCCATCCTTATTCCGTGACCCTGAAACAAATACAGAAGGCTATACTTAACTTGTTGGTTCAAAGCAAGGCATCTATTTGTTTTATCACTTTTTTAGCTTACCTTCCACTTTGGTTCCAGTTAGAAGGAGAAATAACGCTACAACCGCGAATTTCGTAGAACTAGGAGCTTTTTCCTTGGCGTACATGATGGAGTGTCACGAAAGGAACAACGCTGTAACTTCAGTTGATTCGTTTGCACCTATCGTTATTCCGATGTTACTGAACAAATTTTTCGAGACTCAATGTATATATATACGTGTTAGCTCAAAAAAAATTTATCCTTTAAGAATATTTTCGGAACAATCTTCCAGAACTATGTCCGGACTTCTTCCACTCCACCAACTCGTTCAGTTATGACTCAACTTCTGAAATGACTGTTCCGCTCCAAGCTCTGGACACGGCTATTATAAGTGATTCAAATGCTTCACCCCACCAATCTGAGCTCACGAGACTAATCAGTTTCCTGTTTGAGGAGTATTATCTTTTAGACGCTATTCTGCGACGTTATTCTGCGTATATTGTATTTACCGACAGGACTAGGACACTCTTTGCTACATGATAACAGCTTTTGAACTTTTAACCCAAAAGCTGTATCTACGACGCATTAGAACGTCAGTCAGCAATAAAAGCGAGCGGATGAATGAAAATCACGGACAGAGCGCGGCAAAACGGCACCAAAGCCGCAGCTTGCAGATGCCATAATCAGCTGATCGTCAAAACAATGCTATTGTCGATCAATAACAAAAACACTGCCGATTTCTTTCTGCTTGTAGAGCATAACATTTTCATAACAAACCAGGGTTTTGCGTAATGATGCGAATGGAATGCGTCATTTATACATATATACTTCAAAGGGTATGTTTAATCAGGTATCTTTATGTTGTTCCAATACTGAGTGAGCATATGTGCCATACATAAAACCACTAGAATACTGATAAAAAGTAGCTGGCCGGAATATTGACCATAAGTCACAACTCACAACAAGATACGCGGTCAGGTATTTGTTGATTTTCAAGATTTGCTTCAAGGAGGCCTATTGAAACTCGGGTTTCAATTTCCATAACCCTTTCCCATCAACTCGTCGAAAAGTACATAGCTGACTCAACATTTGCTTGAATATCGGCGAATCTTTAGCGGGCAGCTTGTCAGCAAACTTTTGAAGTATCTCTTCTGTCGTGGCCTGTCCGTCAGATTGAGCTTGAAAGGCTATGAACTCTCTGATGTCTCTCAATAGTTCAACATATTCGTTCTTGACGCAATCTACGTCTACAGGCCGGCTTGATGATCCATCATTTTCTTGATTGTTGTCGCCAGCTTCTTCAGCCATGATTTCTCTTTTTCTAGCTCTTATTGCTGCGATCAGCTCGGACGTTGACATGGGAGCATCGGAAGGATTGTCAGCGGTGCTGAAGAAGGACTTGTCAGAAGGAACGCTTTCGCTTGTTACAGTAGCAGGCTTTGAGGAACGCTTGAAGCGCAGTCTACATCACAAAGAACCATATTAAAATCTGATTTGGCGATTGACTATAACGATAGAAAAAGCCAGAATTGATTCAACTTACTTTTTTTGAGGCGAACCGGATGATGCCGATGCTGCATTGTTGCTGATATCATCTCGAACAGAGCCGTGTGATCCGGTCCAAGTCACCCTGCCACTTTCGGCTGTCCAGCATTGAGATCTTGACTGCTTGAGTACCTTTACAGCATCTTGGGCTACACGCTCTGCTTCTTTCTCGACTAACATATAATCTGGTTCAGTAGAATCCACCAGGTTATCATGCTGAAGGGCTGCAGATACGTTGGATTTTCGGAACAGCTTTCGAAGCACGTAGTCATCTTGCTTTTCGCTGTCCTGGGGTACTCCTAGATCTTCTTTCTTTGATGTTTTTTGCTTCACCAAATTTGGAACACCTCTAAATTTCCCAGATGCCCTTTCCTTCGGAATTGACTCCGCCGAGTCCGCCTTCGCTTTTTTCAGTCTACGTCTAGCTGCCTTTTTGTTTAAGAATGATCCGGTACCGACGAAAAGTGCTTCTGAATCGGCTCCTTTTTCGGCTGCTTCGTTGAAAGAAAACAGGTCCATTACGTCATGGTTTTTGAAGAATCGCTTCTGCTTTGGGTCTTTCAGCACTCGATTAGTCAGGAATTGCTTGAAGATTTGTCTATGGTAGATCTTTTCTTCTATCGTTCCAGAAGTTATGAGGCGATAGACTGTTACTTGTCTCTCCTGTCCAATACGCCACGCTCGTTCTCGAGCTTGAGAGTCAGTAGAAGGGTTCCAATCAGGGTCAAAAATTACAACTCGATTAGCCCCTGTCAAGTTAACTCCAAGCCCACCAACTTTCGTAGTCAGAAGAAACACAAACAAGTCAGGATCCTGAGAAATAAAATCAAAATCACTAAGTTAAGTTGATTGCATGAGAAACTGAAGACGAAGATATCAAAAAGTTTGTAAAGAATTCTTACTTCATTGAATTGCTTTATGAGGGGTTGCCGTGATCCTACGGAAACTGTTCCATCCATTTTCAGGTACGTATAATTCTGTTGCCGGACGAAATTTTCGAGAATAAAAAGCATCTACGCAAAGAACCATTTCAGTTATACTTCTTTCCAACTCCTAAATTACCATCCAACTACCCGAAACAGAATAAGTTGTACCTGTCGGCTTTGGGTGAAGAGCAACACTTTATGCTTCTGTTTAGCCCACAGCTTCAGTAAGGTCTCCAGAACAACCATCTTTCCAGACTTCATCCAATATCCGTAATGTTCATCAGGATCATCCGTTTCAAATTCAGAGTCGGAAGTTTCCGTGTCACTAACGTAAGGGTTCAAACTTTTGTACGGATTATCGTTAGACTTCTTCTTTCCGGGCTTTAATTTCGGTTTCTTCTTCAGTGGATTGACAAGTTTCTTCGGACCTCCGTCAAACAAGTGTGGATGATTACAAATCTTTCTCAAGTTGATCAACCCGCTGAACATATTGATTCTGCCGTGAACGATCGACTCCACTTCCTTCGAATTGATGTAGGATACGTAACACCCTTTTTGTTCCTCAGTTAGCTTGCAGAACAGTACTTGTTCTGTTTTCTCAGGTAGCTTTACATGATCTTTGACATCTGACTTCATACGCCGGAGTAAATATGGTTTTATGATGTCCCTCAATGTTTTGGCACACTTGTATGCGGCTGCCACCTTCAAGGGCGAAGTTAAATTGCAAGTAAGTTTCAGTAATAATCAGACTGGTTGCAAAACTGCACATGAGAAAGCGTACCTGTATTTCTGAAGCATTAGAGTATCCCCCTTGCGTTATCGGTACACTGAATTGCTCCATGAAAACTGGTAAAGTACCTAACTTTCCAGGAAAGACAAAATCGAACAGTGACCACAGCTCTTTCAAATTGTTCTGAAGCGGCGATCCGGAAAGTATAAGCCGATGTGATGTTGGTATTTGTTTAACGGCTAGCGTGATCTGGGCATCAGGGTTGCGAATCTTGTGACCCTCGTCGAGAATAACATAATGCCAAGTGTGCTTGAGTATTTCGTTAATGTTGTTTACAACACCAGCATAAGATGTGACCAGAACGCTATTTGTTGAAACAGTCGACCGTATTAAAGCCTCTTTGGAACCTAAAATCACGAATATATAACAATAAGCATGTATTCTGCTTCCAGAACTTCATTCTTCAAGAAGTCACTTTCACCTGTAAATGAGCCTGTTTCGTGCAAAATAACTATTCGAAATGGTGGCCACCATTGATGAAATTCTTTGACCCACTGATGCATGACTGTAGCTGTAATTAAACATGAGACCCTCGAATTAATTCACGCTTGACGATATCATTACATCCTCGAAGTGCGTTTTCAAGGATCTTACCCGGACAAACCAACAAGGTAGGCCCTAGACCTCGGAAGCTAACAGATCAACAAATGTTTAGACATCACAACTTGATTAAATCACTCAGTCCCATGATAGAAACGATAGCATACCTAGTAAACCGAAACAGGAGATTACTTGATGCGAGCCCAGCAAGGAACGCTATGATTTGTATAGTCTTCCCTAAACCCATCTCGTCACCAAGTATTCCACCACAATTCTTTTGGTGCAATTCCCAAAGCCAATTGACCCCAACTTTTTGGTAACTGAAATCAGAACGAAATATTAATCCACTGGGATAAATACGCTCTCTCACATTATAAGGATTCAAAACCTACTCATATAAACTGTTCCAGATGTGCTCAGGCAATTTGAATCCTCCATCAATTTCGTGAATGTGCCCACTGAATCTCTTTTCCTTAATTTTCCAACCATCCAAGCGAGCCTGGTAAGTTTTAAGATCTCCATCGTCAGGAGTTTTCTTGCCTGTAACCCATATGGAGTTATTGTTTCAATCAATCACTACGCTTAGTTTCATCATCAGATCAAACGTTAAGCTTATTAGTAAGCAGAAACTTACTGCGTCCTTTCTGCAAATCTTCCTCTTCACTGAAGGATTCGTCCGTATCCACTTCTTTGTACTTCTGTTTCTTCTTTATTCGGGCAACGATCTTTCGAGAGCTTCGTCCATTGCTGTCCTCAAAATCAGGTTTCCAGTCACCTAAAATATTTCAATTGTTCATTATATCATCCCAGATGATATAACCTAAACAACAAATTTACTGCCTCCAAACTAACGTACCATCAGAATCAGGAGGAACATAGTCGGAGTCTCCTTCCACGACCGGACCTTCATCTTCACTTGCGGAATCATTGACGGATGTCCTTTTGCTGCTTTGCAAATCCCTGTCATCGAAATAAATATCGATTCTCATAATCCAACGTTGTCATTTTTTCATTATCGTCTGACTCGGCCAACTTACAATTTAAGTGTCTTTCTTCGTGAATTGTGGCCAGAAGACACGTCCAACGCTTTGCGTTTTTGCGATTTAGTTTTATTATTGCTTACGGATTCCTTCACATGGTTCGTAGTTTTTGCTGGCGTTTTTCTTTCGAATGCCCGTTGCGACTTGAGATATGCAGTAAAATCTAAGAAAGTTGCTCTGCGGGGTATCAATTGTTCGAAACAGATTAGAAATGACCAGACCAATTCATGTTACTGCAAAATTAAGATTTACAAGCCCATACCTTGGGTCAGCTTTATTTCTTTCAATGACCGTACCAAATGGAGTCATTTCTCCTGTGCGAACTCTCTTTTCTTCCGCCGTTTCATTTTGAGGCACACCGATTATAACCGGACCCTTTGAAACTTCAGAATCATCGTTTCTTGATTTGCCGGAACCTTCTATCACAGTAGGTTTTTGATCACTTTCAGGGACCTCTGACTGATCATGTGGGTCTTCTAGTTCTCCATCTTCCAGCTCAACTTCATCGCCGGGTTTGAATTTTTCTTCTTCGGCCTCTTTAGCTAATTGTTCAAGTTGATTTTCTAGGCTTTGCACATACTTTTTCTCAAACGTTTCAGATTCGACCACACTGACCCCAAGAGATTTAATCTGCTGTTCTTCATCCATTTTAATTTGTATCGAATTGTTCATGTGTTTCGTAACTTTAACTTTAAATCCTACCTCATTTTAATGAGGTGACTGAACTAATATTCCTACCTGCGGTACTGGACCGTCACACTTCACCTGTGCCGTATCTGTATCCGGTGTTGACACTTTTTCAAAAAGGTCATGATACGTAAATACAGAAATTTTCACCTGAAAGGGAAAGTTGTTTATAGTTTATATATATTTATACACAAATGACTGAATCTGGAAATCACTTTGTTCAGAATCACAACACTGAATGAACTGCTTGTAAACATCCCATACGAGCCGGCAAGATATGCAGCGGTTGTTCTGTGCCTTCTCTGCAGATACTGCAAGAAGCTTTTCGCGTAGCGCTATTCGAGAGGAGGCTGGGCGGATTAAGCAAGGTTCTGCATTCACGCAACTTGTAAACAAACACCAGCAGGAGATTGCGAGTGTTTGCGAAAATCTATCTTGCGAAAAGGTTCGCGGCTCGACTGGAGCGCAGATACCCGCGGAAGCTGGACGACATCTTGCCACAAGACACTGTCCCAGAGATACCGGGCGGCAGCCGTCCAGATTCCGCAAGCAAGACCGCGTTCAAAATATTGTTGGTATGGTTGCGTCACTTGACACTTTGAAAAATTTCTTATTTCATGCATCTATCCTGTTGCGTCCTGCTCGAGCTGCCGTCTAAACTATAGTTAATTAAATATTTAGTCGGCATTTAGTGCTACATTCATCGGTAATATTTGATTAATGATATTCGTGGACTCCAAATTGAAGCCAACGAACCAAGTAAGTGCTTTTTTGACATTTGTTTACATCTGAATCAAAACATATCGAAATCCTGATTCTGATTTCTGACTGCAATTGTCAAGCCTGACGGTGGAAGTTAACTGGACTGTTACTTTTTGTTTTTCAGAAATGCAGATTCTACTTGAGCTGCCTGAATCAAGATCCTGCCCTTGCAACCTACAACTCGGCGTTGGATCTGGAGCTAGCGACTTTTCAAAACAGTGAAAATTCAAGTTATTAGAGTTGCTGCAACTTGAAGAATCCTACGAGTGTTCAATTAGCTAAATTCTAGCAGAATCATTAGTTCTTTGATCATAACTGTTGTTTTTCATGTTTAGCTTACTTGTTCAAACATTAAAACTTTGTTTCAAGTTTTGTAAATTGAATTTATATTAAGTTATAGTTAACTGCACGATATTTAACCACTGCATTTAAAGCTCCGAAGTAGTATCTGGTAGAATTTCCAAACACGGAACTGCAGGACACTTGATAGCAGACTCCTCCAGAATCCGCGAGCTAGATCCTTCGCCGAAGTATCTTGCGGTATCTTCTCTACAGATAATCGCGCGGCCTTCTGCGGCTCTAATATCCTGCAGTATCTGCTCTGCAGTCTCCTAATGTCGAATCGGCATACCGCTGCTTATCCTCTCCGAAGATACTTCGCTACTTTCTAAACGGCTCGTATGGGATAAAACATAGCAAACGTTCTCCGGTCTGAGGCAAAATCCAAATCAAAACACAGATGCTCGGCTGCAAAATATGTGCATACGTAATACTTTTGAATTTTGCGCGTTACGGCAGCCGCCAACTTGACGTATTATTCTCTCGGGGCTAAAATTCCTCTCGGATTTGAAAGTTTTGAAAAGACCGCGTTGCTCATGAAGATCTGTCCGTAGAGGATTGCAAGGATTCATTGAGCATCTACCGTTCGATGGTCAGCATGGGCAACAATATTTGAAATTAGTTAGGACGCATATTACGGATTAAGCTGCATATTCAAAATAACATGGGTCAAAGTGGATTGTCATTGTGTGGAAGGAATTCGTCTCAAAAAGCCGGATAAAATAAAAATTAATTAAACTAAAACTAAAGTTGTTACAACTCAAACGGATTCCCTAATCGTAGTAAGTTATAGCCTGCTTTAAGTTACTCTTCGAGCAAACATTTGAGTTACAAGATGTTTCTAGCCAATTCGTATCTTAGAACTTTTCCTTTTTTACATGGTTCTATTAATCGACGTTAATGGTCCGCTGCGAAATAACTAGATTGATTTGTTATAATTGCAGTAATAATTGGTCAAAATGGCAACTCCACTTGTAAGCGAACCGCCTCGTGGAGGCTTCTCCTTCGTGAATCACAACAGGTAAGAACCTGGTCTGGTCTAATAATTAACGGTATTGCAAGCCGGCATGTTTCAACACTATAAACGTTGGTGTTTATTTCAGGAATCTTGTTTTGGAGAAACACGGATTTGTGGCTCCCATGGCTGTGAAGACCGGTACAACAATTGCTGGACTCAAGTATAAGGATGGCATCGTGTTGGGTGCTGATACCAGGGCTACTGCTGGAAACATTGTAGCTGACAAGAACTGCAGCAAGATTCATCGCATTGCTCCAAGAATTCAGTAAGTAACTCTTGTGAGGCATTTAAAGCTGATTTGTAGTTTGCACAAGCTCATTATCTATTGGATTTGCAGTTGCTGCGGCGCCGGAACGGCTGCTGATACAGAAATGACTACTCGCTCCATTGAGTCGCAAATTGAGCTGCTGCGACTAAACACCGGGAGGGAAATTCCTGTCGTTGCAGCAAATAGGTTGCTGAAGCAGAAGCTCTTCCGTTATCAAGTTAGTGAAGCAAATTTTGAACTGTTGTGCTGCGCTACTGAAATTTCGAATAACATTATCGTACTTTTTAGGGCCATATCGGTGCGGCTTTAGTTCTTGGTGGAGTAGATCGGACCGGAAGTCATCTGTATTGCATCTACCCTCATGGTTCTACTGACACTTTGCCTTACGTTACAATGGGCTCTGGATCTTTGGCAGCCATGGCTGTGTTGGAACACAAGTGGCGTGAAGAAATGGAGGTAAATTAATGATCAGTACATCAAGCGCTTGATTGGGCAGAATCGACAGATACTTTACTGATTAATTGATTTTAGTTGGATGATGCTGTTGATTTGATGCGAGAAGCTATCACTGCTGGAATAACCAATGATCTTGGATCCGGCTCAAATGTCGACGTCATGGTAATCAGCAAAGATCAGCCTGAAGGGAAAATGGCTCGCCCATACCGTGAAGTTGGAGTTAAGGGTGAAAGGTGAGCGTTGGCTGAAGCTAGAATCACAGCTTTACTACGATGCTTTCAGCTTTTATAACGTTTGCAATTATGTTTTACAGACAAGGCGACTACCAGTATAAGCGAGGAACCACCAAGGTTTTGAAAACTCAAGTTATCCCTTTGCAGATTGTGGATGAAATCGTTGAAGCTATGGAGACTTAGGCTTTCTGATTTGTGCGATTGTTTTATATGGTATTCCTATCACGAACTTATACGGCATTAAAGGTTTTCTATAACTTTTAAAACTAGCTTATTCCAGCTTTGTACCATATCCACATAGTGTCATAATAGTCAATGCTTTTATTAGTCATTCTGTTATGACGAAACATACAAATCCACACGAAGAAAAACATAATAACATGAAGTTAACATTTCCGTATAAAACCTGCTTAATTTTGCTGCAGGGTTTCGAATTTTCTACATAAATTGCGTACAACAAATTACAGCAGACACTTTTTAGCTGCTTCGACGTAGTTTTTTAAAAATAGGAGCTTCATCACAATCATAAGTCATAAGCAGTAACCTTACATATCTATGAAAGGGTCAGGGTCAGGGCAAAACATCTAGTTTCCAAATACATACATGTGTCTCTAAAATTTGGCGATTGTCTTATCAGGTTGAATTTTACCCGTACATAAAGTGAGTGCATTGCGTCTCTCAAAACCCTCTTGCGTATCTTTTAACTCCATATCAAATTGCACAATGACATTCTTGTCCAAAAGCGTAAAATATGTGCACTTTACGAAATTATCCAGCGTTTCCCCCAAAGTAGGTCTTCAATTCCGAATCCGATTTGATCAATTTTTGCGTCAATTAACCTTATCCTCTATAGTATACTCGGATCCTACATGTCAAAAAAGTCGTTTTTCGTAAGAATACAAGCCATGAACGCCACCTTCCAGCTGGGCTGAAGCAGTTCGTCGCTCGAATCGGAGAGTTCCGTCCTTGACAGCTGCATGGAGATTGGCTACGCTTCTGACACCCATGTCCTAAAGTTTAAGAATTCGTTATTAATGCTTTATGCTCCTGTAGGATTCTTTCAGAAAGTGGAGAAAATTGAGGCCATGACAAACCTGAAGACTGTGACGCATGCCAGCGACAAGGTACGGCAAGAAGCGAAGAACAGATCCCTTGTCAACGATGGCGCCGCTGACACCCTGGGCAACCATCAACCTATCGGTTTCGGAATGGAAGTATCGGTTCATTGCTGCACTAGCAGTTGCTTTAGCTCCCTTTCCATGCTTCATAGAACCAGTATCACGTCGTTCCATAGCCTCAACACTGCCCATTCCACGGTACTTTTTCAAGCGGACTCCGTCAGAGAAGTAGTATTCTCCAGGTGCTTCAGTGGTGCCAGCCAACATGGAGCCCATCATAACTACAAGTGAAAGGCATAGTATAATTCAGTTGCCTTCAGATTACATTTTCGAAATGTCTGTTCTTCCTAGAAGAAGCGTTATACCTGTGGAAGCTCCAAGAGAAACAGCCTTAACTATGTGTCCTACGCTTTGGATTCCTCCGTCAGCAATGACTGGAACGCCTCTAGAAGCTGCGTAACGAGCAACATTGTATACTGCGGTAGCCTAAAACCCATTGAAAAATCATTAATTGACTGATAGGGCCACATGTGGACTTGAATTTCGATTTGACACTCACCTGAGCCCGACCAACAGCCATGACTTCCTGAGTAATACAAATGGATCCACTGCCCATGCCCACACGCAAGCCGTCAGCTCCAGCGTCAATCAAGTTTCTGGCTTGAGAAATGGTCACCACTGAAAAAGGGTCAAGTTCAGTTAGTTAAACACGTTACACAACTGTATATCAGCATCCAGTTTCTGAATACTTACCATTTCCAGCAATGACTTGAAGCTTTGGATACGCTGATTTAATATGACGGACCATGTTGATCTGATAGGTAGAATTTCCTTGGGAAGAATCCTACAGCAACAAACAACCATTTCAAAGCTGAACTTGGAGGTACTATTTCAAAATAATGCCTATTCGCTCACCAAAACTACAACATCAACGCCAGCTTCAACCAAAGCCGCAAGTCTCTCCTTATCTTCTTCCCGGGTTCCGATAGCAGCTCCGACCAGAAGCTGTTTGTTATCGTCCTTGGATGCGATGGGATGGCTTCGAGCCTTTTTCAAATCTGTGCGAGCGATCAAAGCGACAAGTTCGTTCTTTTCATTGACGATTGGAAGTTTTCCCTTTTTGCTTTGTTCCATGATGCTACAAAAGTACATAAGTCAATTAAGCAAGTGAATTTTGCCTTAACTTAACCACAATTGTGAAGTTGAGTCGCTTACTTGTTCGCTTCAGATAATTTGACTCCGTCCTTAGCAGTGACGAGCTGAGTCGTCATGACCTTCTCAAGAAGTGTGTCGGGATTGGCCTCCATGAAATCAACGTCGCGGGAAGTGACAATGCCCAACAATTTACCGCCGAGTTTGCCAGAGTCGGTGATTGGGATACCGCTGAAGCCATGCTTTTGCTTGACATCGAAGACATCCTTCACCTGCATCCCAACAAGAATTAGTCTTGGCATTGACATAAGAAGCTAAATACATTTTGATGGATATACTACTTACGCTATGCTTCGGACTCAAGCAAATGGGATCTCTGATGAATCCATGCTTATACTTTTTAACTTTAAGGACTTCAGCAGCCTGGAATTCGGTGGTGCAGTTATGATGAATGATGCCAATTCCTCCACAGAGTGACATGGCAATTGCCATTTCACCCTCGGTCACAGTGTCCATGGGCGAAGAAACGAGCGGAACATTCAGCTTGATGTCTCTGGTAATATGAGAAGCCAGGTTCTGAAAGAAATATATTCCATTGAGCATTGATGAATTTTATGCTTGGTTAGGACGAAGATCGTTTCATAAACTCTATAAGCTGGATTCACGTTAGCTTACCACTTCAGGTGGGGCAAAGTCAATGTAGCCGGGGAGGATGATGAAGTCACTGCAAAAAGACAACAAGAAATACCGAGATTATTACGTGCTAGCATCCACGTTATTCTTGACATCGTTGACAACATTATTTGTTGATTGCTCCTAGATTTCGTCAACTGCGACTCTTGTTGCACTTGAAGGTCGATCAAGTCATTCCGTTATCATCGTATACTCATTAAATTTTAGTCGGAAGCATTAATATATGACATACTAAACTTGTATTTGCTTCCTCGAAGACCATAACAAGGATGTTCGTCTCATGACATTTGATACTTTTGACTTTGGCTAGGGATCTGAAACTAGAAGTTCTAGGACAAGTTGGCGCGCAAAATCTAATGGGGCGCTGATGCTGCGACTCACAGCATACAATTGCTGGTCATCGATTAATTGTCATTACAAGTAGTACCTATCCCTAAGTGCTGTACTTCACGTGACAGAATCTGCAAACGCAATCAATATCGCTTAAAAAATTCCAAGAATCATCAAACTTGCTTGACTTGAGAAAACAAGACGAAAAAAAGCACGTGGAATTTTTCTCATACAACAACTTGTTGGATTGGGGCGGCAAAAGTAGCTGAATGCCCCAAACCAACACCACCACAATTTGCCGCTTACTGAGTGAGCTTCTAAAGCTCTAAAGCTTCTAAAGTCCGAGAATGTGCATATAGATACAGTCAGTTGCGTCATAACTTTCCGAAGTGGCCCGAACGCGAACCGCGAGTTACAAAGATCAAATTCGAATGCTGCTAGATGAAGCAAGGAGCGCTAAAAAAACTAGACAAGACTGGAATTATCCAGTTTAGCAAACCTAATGGATGCTACTACAAACATGACAACTTATCGAATCCTATTTTAAGCCCCTATTCATTATTTAAAGCCTGAATCTAGCAGCCAATTAGCCCTGGATATTTCCATGTCAGATCTTACTGACTTTCTCTTTTTCCTCTCTAACAAAGTTGAATTTTGATGTATTCGATGTTTCATTCAAAATTCGAAAAAAAACTTACTTGTACGTCAAACCGTCTCCATGGGCAAATAGCGAGTGGGCAGAAGATCCATCAACAAAGTCGTCGCTGTCGAAGTCATTAGCAGCCTCCTGCTGAGCTACCTTGTATTTCGGCGACCCGTTGACGGTACCATTGGACGAAGCCATTTTAGAAGCGTTTTGGCTGGTCAAGACAGTAGTCATGGCTTGGGAAGCGTTTACAGTTTTCTCAGGTCAAGGGTGAAGTATGTCACAGGAATCGTCTTGGATGGAAGGCACAAGTCGTGCGAGAGGGCCACGTGCGTTCTGTCTGGTTGGTAGAAACAGGAAGTTACAGCACAATTACAAGTCAACTGACTGTTTGTATACTAGAAGAAGCAATTAAAGTTGATAATGATGTTCTGTTTGGCGGAAACGTAAATGTCCGTCCGTAGACCTGTCGCCACGGAACTTGTTCCAAGACTGGAGTCTTGTTCGTCTTCTTCCTTGACGTCTTTCTATGGGCTGAAGAGGAGGTGTAAAGAAAGGCTTAGGGCGATTTACCATTCCCACTACCGCCACCACCAACGTGCCTCACACACAAGTTCGGCAAGAGTCGAGACAACATTTCCTAGAGTTCGTCCTATACCGAGATAGCTGAAGACATGTAGAGCCATACAAATATTACGCGCTTTCGCAATATATCTCTTTGTTCCCCAACGTGGGTTAGCAGGTAAATATTTTGTTGAACGCTGCTGCCCCTCAATGCTGGATCAATTCGAGATCACGTGGAGCAACGTTGATTTTGTAACTGTGAATATAAAGCGCTGATGGAAGCGTCTTTCCCAATTTTTAAAATGCAGTTGCTGACACGATGTATAATATTAATAACATTGTTGCATGTCTAGTTTCATAAGTCTTCCAGTTCAGTCCAGTTGACTGAGAGCTAAAGCTTATCATTGTTTATCCAAAGCTACTAATACAAGCCTTTGTCAACTTTGTCTCATCGGTCGTCTCGCAAGCAAGATACCTAAAATTCCAACTCAAACATAAGCTTGACGACGACTAAGTAAGCAAACTTTGTGTAAAAAGCGTACGAGAGATAAAAATTTTGAAGCTGATAAAGACTACGCCTTCGTTAGAGATAGCCATGGAACTTGATACTGACCAAAGAAGTCAACTTGATTCCTTGGTGCAGCAGCAGAGGATCACAAAACAAAGGATATGCTGACTCGGTTCTGGAACGTTAGATGTGGGCCTGGAGGAAAGATCACATTTCCTCAACTTGGCGACAAATAAGATACTTGGGAAGGATAACTGTAACTAAGCTGGATGGATGCGTCAGAAAAGGCATAGATTACTGCGAGGACATGCAATGTCGGTCGACGGTATTTAAGGAATTCCTGGTATCAAGCTTAAAGGAAACTGCATTCCTCAAGACGGTTCAAGTACTGAGAAACAAACAAATATTCACGCAGGTCATTCGGTCAACTTTCTCATTCCTTTACGGCTCATATACCCTATAAATGCCCAAAATATTGAAGTTCGTTCAAGAACTTTAAGACCAGAAGGAAAGGGAATTAAATGATTGTTGCATAATAGCAAGGGAATGCAGAAAATTCCAGTAGAATGGTTCATGTAATCACATTTGATATTGGCGAGACGAGCGCCAGAACATTGATTGATGCAGAATGGAATTATGTAATCAAACAGGTTTATAGTATCTGAAATCATGCAGCGATTCCCGTTGTATAACACACACGTGGCTGTGAACCAGCTCCACGTGCAACTTTTTATGACTGGAGCCTCATATGGACTTACGTGAACGGGGTATCCTTGTGTATTTTTCAGCTAATGGCACACTGAGACCGAATTATGATGACCTTAAAGCGTTTTATTCAACGGTTTCAGTCAAACTGGATAAAGTTAAAACAGGAAGGCATTTTAAAGCTTTAGGTAAGACTGGAGCTGTGCACATAGCTCGTCGTTGGTTAAGTCCAAAATGGCTTCATCGAACAAAGCTTGTCCGACGGGGTTCTCTACAAGTACTGTAGATTTCTGTGACAGGTTACGGAACCTGAAAGGTAAAATGGTAGTCATGAATTAAAAGGGCTTGCCGAACAACAAGTGGCAAGAGTTTTGAAAAGGAAATGATCGCTCACCTGACGAATGGACCTTGCTCGGCATACTTTTCAGAAGGTTGGAATTTACCAAGGGGGGCTGCGTATACCACCTTCTTGTTCAGAGCGTCGGGTTTAGATTTATCGTCTAGAATTTTGCCGGTTTCATTGTAAAGAGCGAATGGTTCAGTGATGCCGAAAATATTTTGAACCTATGAAGAAAAAAACGGTTTAATGATCAACAGAGTAGAGGAAAGGTCCGAGTACTTACGTCACTTTTGAGAACGTCCAACGTTACTTGGTTGCCTTGAAGATCTTGCAGCAGTACCGTTCCTTTGTTTCCGGTAGACCAATGCTTTCTCCTAACGTCGGAGACAACGACGTTTACGAACCTGCGAAAATGTTCACACATTCACAATATTGACTCATTTGCCATTCTGAATAAACTAGCTCAATGAATGGATTCGTTGAAGCCGAAGCTAAACTTACGGCACGACTGGTTGAGAGTTACTGATTGGCCTGTTGTCCAAGCAGACGATACTCACGGCCAATTTCTGACTTCCAATCTGTAATGATCAAAGCCATACATGTTTTTTACAAAATTCACGTTCATATTGCTTTATTCCATGATTGTAGTTACCTCAAAGTCTTCAGAAATGAAGCTGCTTCCCGACTTTTCGCTGGATCCGAATTTGTAGCATGACACTGGGCATTTCAAGGCCGTTTCAACTTGTGATTTGAATGCTGACATGACTAGGCTTAGCTCAGGGTCAAGGTACAAATCGACGCGAATTTCATCTGTTGGAACTAACCCGGCTTTCTTCCTCAACTTTTGAACGCGGTTGATAATTTCCCTTGACGTTCCTTCATCCTGTGGAACATTATTGTTTCAGTGAGGAAATAAAAATTAGTACCCGCAAAATTCGAATCAAATTATAAATTTACCTTCATTGCTTGCGTCATTTGGGTTTTCAAAATGAACAGGACAGGACCACTGCATGCCACTTCCATGTTCTGAGAATCTTCGCATTTGACGTCATATGAGATGTAAATCTCGGTAGCCTGAATATATTCTCCTGCAACTTCGATTCCACCGTTGACCAAGCACTTTTCAATGTCCTCGTCCTTAAGGGCCTGCAAAGAATAATAATGATTTGCAAAAACGGGATTGGATAGAAGCATCACATATACACCAACACTTACCTTCACGCCAGCCAGAATCTTCTTGAAATCTTTCTTATATTTTACGCCTAATACTTTATGATCTGGCTCAGCTTTCATTTGAACGCCAAATGCAGACTTGTCCTTGGTTAGAGTAAGCTTTTGCAAATTCAGTTCTTCCAAAATGTACTTCTCCAAGGCACGAACGTCACTCAAGTAGGATTCATCAGCATGAACAACAATACCTTCCGAAAGCGGCAGCTGAAATTTATCGTCCGTGTTACCAAGAATTGATAATTGAAATATTCTTGGCAGAATTTATATTGATTCTTACCTTCAAAGGAAGTGTTCTTCGCTCACGAGCCAAACGTCCGAGTTCAATAACAGTTTGCATCCGTCCGACAGCTGTTTCAATGTCTTCATTGATCAACTTTGACCTGAGAAAAAACAAACAAAAAATGTTTCAAATCGACACTCTCACAGGTACAATGTATGCATTCTGAATAATCTTACTGTGGCTCGGGCAGCATCAAGTAATGGATGCTATCTTGGTTAGAGTTGTCCTTTGCATCTCGTTTGACTAACTTCTTCAACGTTTGGTACATGGTTTCCGTTATGAATGGTGTAAAAGGAGCCATAAGTCGCGTGAGAGAATATAACAACATAAAGAGCACTTGCAATGATCTCTTTTCGTCTTCTTGGCCAGTTTCACCCTAAAAAAAATTTAAGTTGTTAATCAAAAAGTTCAAGTGTTTGAAACAAAATCTATCTCTCCATACTTACCTTGTGCCTTCTGCGATTCAGCCGCACATACCAATTTGTCAGCTGATCAATAAACTTCACTAGCCTTGGCACAACAGTATATAATCGGTACTTTGCCATTTCTTGACGGAACCAGGAAATCAGAGATTGCATGGAAGAAAGAACCCAGTTGTCCATGTAATTCCCCTTGGAGAACTCGGCGATGCTGTCATCGGAAATTTCAGGGTCGAATGTGAGAGTTGTTCCTGTTGCACTTTGAACTCGGATCAAGTTCTGGATTAAGAAGCGATACGCGTTATACCTGGAAACAACGAAGATTATATGTTGTTGTTGTTTGAGTACAATAACCAGAGTACTGTAAAAGTTTCGGATAAATTACCATGGAAGAAATACATCCTTCAACAAGTCACGAACACCTTCCTCCTTGAACCGGAGATTTTCCCCTCTGACAACGGGTGAATTGATTAGATATAACCGTAAAGCATCAGCACCATACTTGTTCACCACCTCCAAAGGATCAGGATAGTTCTTCTTGCGCTTAGACATTTTCTGACCATCCGCAGCTAGCACCAGCCCGTTGCATACCAGATTCTTGAATGGAGGCTTATCGAATAGAGCTGTTCCGAGTACCAACAAAGTATAAAACCACCCCCTCGTTTGGTCAACACCTTCAGCGACGAAATCCGCAGGGAAACTTTCTTCAAATTCTTCTATAGAGCAAAAAAGCAATTCGTAAGCATGGAATTTTTTTAAACAATGTCAGCGTCAGCAGTACAGATCCAGTCACTTACTTCTTCTTTCGAAAGGGAAATGATTCTGGGCATACGGCATAGAACCAGATTCAAACCAACAATCAAAAACTTCGCTAATTCTTTCCAATGGTGGTTGGCCTGGACGTTTCGATGGAATCTTGATCTTGTCAACCCTAAAGTTCAGAATGCAAAGGTTCAACAAGAACTTCGAATCGTTTCATTTGCTTAATGTACACGTACGATTCTCTGTGCAAGTCTTCGACGGATGATACGCCCGCCAATTGCTTCAATTCTTCAATGCTCCCAATACAAACAACTTCCTCCCCATCTGCCGACATCCAGATTGGAATAGGTGTGCCCCAGTACCGATTTCTGCTGACAGCCCAATCATGGGCGTCTCTCAACCAATTAGCAAAACGTTTCTCTTTTACAAAATCAGGCACCCTGGAAAATTAAAATTATTAGCAAACTGACTGATAAGGACATTTTCATCTCCTACATTGAACTCAATTACTTACCAATAAGTTTTCTGATTATTTGCGAGAAGCTTATCAACTAAATTTTCAACACGGATGAACCATGAAGGCACAGCCCGATAAATAAGTGGTGTGTCTGATCTCCAACAGAAGGGGTAACTATGTTTAACAGTAGACGAATTCACCAGCCTGCCTCTAGCTTTCAGATTTGCTACAATGTTCTTATCGGCATCCTGGTAAGCAAAATTCTCGTTATATCGGCAATTTAGGAGGATTGTATGCACCCCGTTTGCTGACTTACTTTGACATACTGACCCTTGAAGTCCTTCACTGGGTCAGTGAAATTGCCTTGAACGTCTACCGGGCAGATCATCTCCTGGTCTTTGCGGATGACACCATTGTCGACACAAACGCTAAAATGATGATTGCTCAATATTATACGCATGAAGTTTTTTGATACTACATATATTCAAGTTCTCTTAAGGTCAAGTTACCGGAAATCGTCAGCACCAAAATACGGAGCCTGATGTACAATGCCAGTACCTGACTCTTGTGTGACGTATGTGTCGACCAGCACCCGGAAAGCTCCCTTCTTCTTGTACTAAGTTCAATCAAATAAAATATGAAGTCATCATTTTATGTTAATAAAGTTTATCTCGACTGGTGCTACTGACACCTCCACCTACCTCGATGAAATAATCGAACAGAGGTTCGTACTCCAATCCTCCTATCTTTTTACCGGGGAATTTATCAATCACTTCATACTGATCGGGAGACTTGAAAAGTACTTCCAGACGAGCTTCCATCAGAATGTACTCCTTGTTTGTTTTCAAATCTGCAATTAAGATGAATCATAACGAATTGAAGAACGTTGATAACGTTTTGCTCATTGCGGATTGATGGCAGCAACATCCTTACCTTTAATGTGGACATACGCATACTCAGGATGAACACAACAAGCCATGTTGCTCGGTAAAGTCCACGGGGTTGTCGTCCATGCCAGTATAGAGACTCCAGGTTTTGAAGTTAAAGGGAAGCTGACAATCACTAAACGGTAGGAAAATTCTTTAGAAACGGTTCTGCGGCTTGCCAATCAAGGACTTCAATATGACTCACCTGCAGGATCTACAACCTCCTTGTAGTTCTGAGTGGTTTCAAAGTTTGAAAGTGGAGTGTTGCATGCAGTAGAGAACGGCATGACTTTAAAGCCCTTGTAAACAAGACCTTTGTCGTACAGTTGCTTGAATACCCACCAGATAGACTCCATGTACCAAGGATACAATGTCTTGTAGTCATTTCTGAAATCTGTAGAAGCAGGCAATGTGTTGTAGGAATGAAAGTTATCCAGCATGATTTTGAACTGCATAAGACTCACCGATCCATCTCCCCAATCGAGACACGACAGTTTCCCATTCATTCGCATAACGTTGGACAATCTTGCGACATTCATTGTTGTATGCAGCAATGCCCATTTTTGCGACATCTTCAGGGCCTTTGATGCCAAGAGCTTTATCGATCTGCAATTTTGAGCAAATATTTTAGTGTTATTAGACACATCAGGTGCATCATTCATACTACCACGCTTAACGTACCTCAAATTCAACTGGCAACCCATGACAGTCCCATCCGAAACGACGTTCTACATGGAACCCGCTTTGATGAGCGTATCGTGTAACAATATCCTTGATAGTTCCAGCCAAGATGTGACCATAATGAGGCAGGCCAGTGGCAAAAGGAGGACCATCGTAGAATGAATACCTCGGCTTTCCAGCTGACTGCTTCAGACATGTCTTGAATGCATCAATGTCTTTCCAAAGATCCAAAATTTTGGCCTCTTCACCAGGGAAGTTGATGGATTCCGGAACGGCATCAAGCACCTTCTCCGGGACACTGTTTACTGCTGCCTGCTTCAAGTCCTTCTTGTCGGGACCGGCGGCTTTCGTTTCTTTACCACCTTTCTTCCCCATTCTGAATGCTTATTAACGTGATCACTAATAACTTTTTCTTCAACGCAAGCGCAAATCAGCTCAAGGTTAAACAGCTCAACAACCAGTGTTGAGTTTTGATCGAATGTGTTCAGGACTTTGCAAAATCGCTATGGAATTTTTGCCGGTTGTCGAAAACCACGGACGGAAGGGAAAGCATATGCGAAACTCGTCCTATCCTTCAACATGTGGAGCACGGGCAAGCAAGAGACATTTGAAATTCGTGCCATCCGGCCAATGTTAAAGGTAGCCGATTAACTCGATGACATCATTCAATGTGTACAATGATGAAATGTGACTATCGCGACAAATCATGTATGTAATCGTTCTTCTTGATTGTAGGTGCTTGTTGTGGCTTATCAATTCCCTATTATAAGCTTTAGATGAAAAAAGCTGACGCAATTTATGTTGAGTATCAAACGATTCAATTATTTGTTTCTATGTCGTATGGACTCGGGCGGAGGAAGTTACAAACTTAAACTATTTCTCTAACATTATCACAGCATAGGTCTCCTTAGAACTTAGAACATTACTATTTGAACATCTCGCTGTATGCTGTTTTTTGATCTGCTAATTGGCCTACCCATGAGATCAGAAACCGGAGATGACGCTTGCAGATTCTCATCGGAAGACAATGATTCCTGGAAGTACTCTTCTGATCCAAACCGGCGATGTCCGTACAGGCTGTAACCATCATTCCTACGAAACCAAGCGAAACTGTTAAAGTTAAAACTTCATAAAGCTACTGTGTAGTATTTGAGAAGACGAGCAACTACAAACCTTATTACGACGTCGGACAGTTCTTTAACTCTTGAGAAATCTCTGTGGATACTTTGGATATTATTGTAGTCCATACAATGACTTTTGCCACCCAGTAACAAGGTTTTGGATCCGTGTTGGTAACGGAGATGACCTGAGGATTCAAGTCTAGCTTCACAAAATGACCTTTTCTCCTCTTGGAAAATGAACGTTTGTAGTTGCAAAAGACTGGTATTCCCGAGCTCATACTGCGAGAACCAAGAAAAAGCGTCACGAAAAAA
>JAQGBJ010001514.1:0-22476 GCA_034698345.1 Sphaeridia pumilis | reverse complement strand
TATTATACACATTCAATACACCTGTATAAAAATTAACCCTTTTAATTAAACATCTCCTTAGTCAGTTAAATGATATTTAGGGTTCCATCTTACAGCACCGTGTGCTTTATTGACGTCGAATACGTCGTATAAACAACGTAATCACCGTGATTTCAGCATACTTGACGCCCCTTCTCCGCAAGTTCGAAGAAAAGAAGAAGTCCACTTGTAAGCGGAGCTGTCTTCGCGCTAACGTTGTAATATTAATTTTTTGATAAAGGTTCTTGGCGAAACACTCGAACATGTGCATCTCAATGCACCCAGGATCCTTGGTTCGATCTCTAATTGCTTCAGTGGCGCCATCGATGGTCCTCAACGCTGAAGGTCAGAAGCGATTCATCAGCTTCATCAAGTTCATGATTCGTGAAACTGGGGTGGGGATACACATTTCCATGCAACTAAACCTGATACTGTTGGTATGAGCTGCGAGTTTTCTTTCAAGATTATAAGTCCGATTCAACAATACTTCAATTAGAAAAATATGCTTTCCAGGTATTGCACTTCTGAACTCGCCAAGCGGGCTCGCAGCATACGTCCTTGAGAAGTTCGCAACTTGAAAACAGACGACAAACTGCAGCATTTGCCCGATGGAGGTCTCTCGCAGTACTATGACGAACTTCTGGATAATCTGATGGTCTACTGGATCATCAATTCAATCACCAGCACGATGAGGCTGTGCCGAGTATTTTTCACCGAAGTTTATGGGACTTGGCTTCGACTGGTGAGTTTCAGTAGTGTTCGTGATTGCTTCCACACTATGTGGTATGAAGTACTAAATTCGTCCGTGTTTCTTGCGGGGGCGCCACCAAAGTACCTTATGGCTGCCTCAACGGAGCCAAAGAAGCCTTCCTCAATGCCCCGAACCCGTATCTGATTCAAGACACCTACAAAAACATCATCAGCTTCAACTTATTGCCGACAGGTGGCCACTTTCTAGCGTTTGAACAGCCAGAGACCTTCTCCAAAGACGTGATCCGATTCATGAACAAAGTTGTTGATTTGCACTAATAGTGAAATAATGTTGTGCATGCAGTAATGTTAAATTTCGACAGCGAGTTTCCTGACAAGAGTTTTGGTTAACCTCGATTTTGACGGATGTTGGCGGCCTTGAGTATCAGAGCTTTTGTGTTGACAATATTGACATGTTTGTAGAACTAAATGCAAGCAAACCCGTAGTAGACAAAATGTGTGAGATAGATAAGGCAGCACCGAAACGAGGCTATAAACGAGCTGTTCAAAGTATGCAATAAACAGCTGATAAAGCAAACGACTTGTCATTTGTTCCAAGTTGCTCCAGCGATTTGAAGTCAATTTCGTTGTATTCTAAACGAACCAGAATTTAAGTTAACAATAACAGTTACAATGTACGTCGGAATCTGCATCGAACCGACGTTAGCGTCGGTAGGCGTTTACAACACGTCCACCCGTTTCAACCAGTTCGAAGTCGTGGCCCAATGCCCAACGGAACTTGCCGTAACCGAAGCGGGAGTTCTTGTAGGACCGGAAGCGGCGCCTTACAGTGGGCGGTCGAATTTCTTCAACGTCGTGACCCTGCTCAAATCCACCAGCAACAATAACGAAGTCACCGTGATTTCAGCATACTTGACTCACCTGCTCCGCAAGTTCGAAGAAAAGAAGAAGTCCAGTGTAAGCGGAGCTTTCTTCGCCCTGACCTTTCACAACGGAAGTGCCACCAGAGAACGTCTTTTGAAAGCTGCTGAGCAAAGTGGTCTTACCCAAGTTTTGATCGTGCCAGCTCCCATAGCCATCGCTGTTGGATCCTTGACCAAAGACGCTTGTTCAGGCGACTCCAGCGTCCTTCGAAGAGCCAGAACGCTATTCGTTTGCCATTACTCTAAGCTGGCGTTTGGAATGTCGGCGGTGGAAATCAAGGACGGAAAACTTCGGATTCTCAAGACACTGGCAATGGAGAATCTACCGGAAGGTGCCAACGGCAACTTCGTCCTGGCCCATGCCCACCTGTTCAGCAACGCTGTAGTGGCGCACAACAGTCAGTATTGGGTCTTCCAAGCGTATCAGAAGTCAGTTCGGCAGGTGCTGGAAGGCTGCAAGGTTACGGACATCGAGAGCTTTGTGGTGGCGACCACTTCGAAGACGTCCTTCAAAATTGACAACATGCTGAGGGACGCGTTGAAGCGGCCCGTCCTCCGGAACGTGGATACTGTGCAGGGAGCATTGAAAGGCGTTGCGTGGATGTCATCGAGTTTAAAGAAGGGGAGGGAAGAGGACGAGGCGGCGCGCTATTCAAACTGGAAACATTTTTTCTTGGCAGGTCCGCCTTTGGGATTTAAGCTTGTTATGAACGGGCAAATTTTCTTCAAGAGTTCGGAAGACGTCCGTTCATGTCTTGACAACAGTATTAATGTTAATGTTAAATTAAACCAAAGTTTTGTTGTGTTCAAGTTTCCTTTTAATGTTAAAGGTGTAGGGAAAATTGAGATTACTTTAGAAGAACAAATCGTTAGTAATGAACCAGTGTTTTTGGACGTGGCAAAATATAACCTGGTTTTTGAATGTCCGGTTAAAGATAATAATAGAAGTTATGGGTTGAGGTTAGATTGTGTTTGTTGTTACAATGGAGTGTTTAGTCTGGCAGTGGCGGAAAAGCCTGACGAGGTCAAAGTTGAATTGAAGACAATTGAGTGACAATAAAGTAATTGAAGAAAATCATCATCAAGTTGAATTTCCTTTGGGTTAGTTTGGTTAAGTCATGTTCCAGTCAGCAGTAGTGAGTGATACAACTTTTATGGCGAAAACCAATTAGCCCGAACCAGGTGTGCCGTTTGTTGTCATGTTACAGAAATGCTCGTTAGCAATGTTATCTTGTGACGACGAGCAGAGGCTTGTTTCATTCATCGTATCATCATTGTAAAGTGAACATGTTTGTTATGGTGTAATCGGAACCATAAGAAGAAGTCATCTTGCAAAAATTCGCCTGAGTCACTCAGTTCTCTTCAGACAGTGTGGCGGTAAACACATGGCACAGATGAAGGCAGTGTTACTGAACTAACTGAACACGACCACAGCGGAAACCCGGCAAACGAATACAAGGGGAAATTTCCCGTGACGACGGTTACAGCCATAAAAATCCGCTCCTCCAGTCAGTTCTCCAGTAGTGAAGCTAACTTTTCCTCTCAGTCAGTCAGTGAGTCAGTCGGTTTGGCAAAAGGGGAAAAATTCGCAAACTTTGTGTGGTGAAGGAAACGTACGTAGCTAACCCACGCCACAGTCAGTGTCTGTTGATATTCGCGAAAAGTTGGTTCATGTCTATAAATATTTATGACTGGTTGTGTTAGTGTATCACACTTTTGTGTTCATGTTGTGGTTGTGCTATCAAATCGACTAACGAAATACGGTGTAGGTTTGTGTGTTAATCGTGTGAGATCATCCAGAATCATCAAGGAGAACAAGAAGAGGCAACAGGAAAGTTGTTGCTGGATTTTGGCGAATTGTGAACTGTGAACGTTGTGTGTGGTTTAGTCCTCGTTCTGAATTACAAGCGATTTTGATTAGATCTCTATCAATAGCCGTGTCCTACTAATAAGCTCCAGTCAATGTCAAATTCCATGGCAAATCTTCCGCAAAATCCATTGTAAAGTAGTAAAAGTAGACGGTGACTGTCAGATTGTGAAATTCGATTTGGACTGATAAACAGTTTATCTCTTTTGAGCATTTTGCGCCATTCGTTCGAATATCTACTTGTGAATTTGTCACTTTTTATTGTCTCTTGCTGTGGAGCTTTGTGGGAGGCAAAAGTTGGCTCTTGAGTTGCAGTTGAGAGTTGAACTTCAGAAGGAAAAAAAGTCTCAAGTTTTTATACGGCGTGGGAGACCGTTTTAATTCGTGTTTTGTTGTGGAGGTCCGGGAGCTTTCGGTGGAAGTGACATCAACGCCAAAAAATGGACAACGTCGGAGTGGGAGATTTTGTCCTTATGGACAAAATCTCCATGGACAACTTTACGGACAATTTGCACAAGAGGTGAGTTGTAAAACTGCAATTTTCGGCTAGGTTAATTTTAATTCTTTAGAGTTCTAATTAGAAGAATAGCTGAAGCTATATGATCTATCGAGTGAAATTAGTTGGCAATGACCTAATAATAGGAGAATAGTATAGCCTTTTGCAATAGCCGGCAAAATCTATACAAACTAGTAGTGCTGATTGCAAAAAACTAGTATCTTATCAAACAAGCTCTATACTACAAGTTGTTGGAATAGAAGCGGCGACAATATCACATTTAAACCTGCATGTTTTGACACTAACCTTTTTATCACCTTTGACAAGGCTTGGAGTCGAGATACTGTATTAAGGCTGACATGTATAATATAAAGAAGCCAGAAATGGCAAATTCTGTCAAGGTTCACATATGAGGAATAAATGCGGCGAATACTGTCCTTGAGCCCACATCAAAGTGTGAACAAGTGGCATGGATGGATGAGACACAAATTCGCAACAGACCACGTGTTAGTCAAACGCCGTTCAGCTTGGCGAATTTACAGCCTAATTTAGCGCTAAATGCATCATATGAATCATGTCTCTCGCCAAGTCATCAAATGGCAATTAACAATAATATCTTTGCCAATTTTACTTTGAGCGTTGTTGCAGTTTTGTTCAACTGTACTTGAACTTTGATGTCTTGGAATGAATCGGTATTTAATACTTGGCCATTCAGTCGCTGCCTCACGAAACGAGGTTAGGAGAAGACAATTAAGATTGAAAATAACATTGTCAGTCAGCTGTATTGAAAAAGTTGGCTGCAAATCGACATACAATTGCTTTGCACTTAAAAGGATCGACGACAGTTAAAGTTAAGCGGGACTTGCGGGACCGTTGTTGTGGGAATTGGAGGTTTGATGAAGGAACGATTGTGTCTTGTGTATTTGAACGGATCGTTTGTCTCTTTGAGAAATTCGCAGGCTTTATTATTGCACGTCCGAAGACTCTGAAGCTTAGGTATGCTGAAGGAAGGCGTTGTCGCTGCTATTGTTTGCCAAAAATGCCATAATAGACAATGCATTTCTCAGTCAGATAGTCAGTCAGTGTATGTATTAACAGCCTGGCAATTCTAATGTATTCGGTCATAAATACAAGTTCCAAAGCGCGTTTTGAAACACTTCAAGAAAGTTATGCAGCGAAAATTGTAATCAAAATTTGCGATTTTGTGTCAGAAGAGGTTATCCTGGCAAAAGCCAAGCCAAATCTTATCTCTTCTCAAGTCTTGTGTTTTATCGGCTGACAAGGGCAAAATGGCAAGGCTCGGAGAAGAAGAAGCGATTTGTTATTGCCGGCAATGGATTAAGCATTAACGGTAAAAAGGAGCGTCTGCCAGCGTCAGCGTCCAAGCCATCTACAGATGATCTCATCCTTATAAAAGCCTTGTTTTGAAATGATCTTTTGCCTGCGCCTTTGTTCTGTACTTATGGCTGGTGGGTTTGGATTGCTTGGACTTTTGTGCGACGGGCGTAATGTCAGGATTTATGCCCTGACGTAACTCATTGTGGGTACACGAATATTAAATGAAGTTTCAAACAAGCCTCATGCAAAGAAAGGCTTTGAATACTGTCTGTGAAGCCTCAGGGCTTTTTCCATTCAAGAAATGAATTACAGCTGCGAGTGTACATTTCAAAGGGTTACAAGTCGGTTCGTTATGGTTTCCGCAAGTGCATTAGCGCCCGTTGAACAAGATCGTGAACAGGTCTTGAACGAAACCAAGAGATTTTGTTTCACTAAAAGTCTTTTGTTAAAGCCTGGGCCAGAGCCGATCAAGTTTCAAAGCTGGAAAT
The DNA here is from genome assembly GCA_034698345.1 of Sphaeridia pumilis. Taxonomy (NCBI): domain Eukaryota; kingdom Metazoa; phylum Arthropoda; class Collembola; order Symphypleona; family Sminthurididae; genus Sphaeridia; species Sphaeridia pumilis. Next base: position 16,635 of record JAQGBJ010001514.1, on the reverse strand, counting down.
ATATACTAGAGGAAGGATCATAATTTTTGACTATGAGATAAGCTTGGGAAGCGATAAGGAAGATGGGAATGCGGCTAATTAGTAAGCGAGATAAAGCAAACAAAGCGAAAAATGTTTTGGAGTTAATAGCGTACGTGATGAATGACATTCTTGGCAATTTGAGACTGAAGAGTAAAAGCAAGAGGTCAGGTCAAATTGGACGGAAGCGGAGGAGGAGCTAACGGTGTTAATGAATATGTGTTACATCAAAGAGGTTTGGGATACGCAATTGTTTTTCACGGTTCAGAAAGCAAAATTGCCCACCTGCTGTCAAGACGAGTTTGTTTGAAGAATCGCTGGGCTTTTCGGCTGCAGCGCTTCTTCTTTCTGCTGAAAAGGCCATTGAAGAATCCCGCCTTTTTGAAACGGTTGGTAGCGCTGCGCGCGCTTGGCGCTCAACAAGATCGGACAGTTGATAATTATACAATGTTATATAATGATATTGGTGAAATTTTTGGCAAAATCACGATGTGAGGAAAATTGTATTATATTTGATGGCAAAAATATGAGAAGATATGGAAGGAAAAAGTATAGGCGGAGGAACACGTGCTGAATTACTTATATTGAGGATGTTAGCAACGACTGGTTAAGCAAGATTCGAAAAGATTATGACGTTTGTTTTATTACGGTACGTTGAAGATCATGTAAAGGTTTCTTGAGTTGGATTTTTCGAACCATTGTTGGCTTGGGTTTCGGGTTACAATACAAGCCATGAGGCATTTAATATGGGGAATACAAAAGGGATTTTTGGCAGGCAAAAGGCATGGTTCAATTAGCGCTTGGATTTAAAGAAGAAGCGTGGTTTGTTAGTAGTTTGTGGATTTATGCTTCGCTGCCAGTTCAAGTATGTGGCGTGAAATTGAGAATAATTGTGGCGGCTGGCCCTGGGCTCGATTGTGTGATTTTGTAAAGGCGTCAGAAATGAAGAAGTTGAATCAGGAGGACTTGGGTTAAGAATGGAATCTAAATGGTAGATGTTACTTAAATTGAAGGTCATAACAGAGTGTTCAAATGAAGAGCGTCAAACTTTTCATTTAAGATATTATTGCACTTGTGCGAAATTGGCGCTGCAGTTACACCGGATATGGATGAATAATTCTGCGATAGAGTTGTTGTCACTTTTCAATTCGAAGTTGTTCCGTAGGAAAAGAGGCGATACACAGAATGAAAGCTTACGCTTGTCAAAGTTGTTGAAAAAACACACTGTAAATGGTGACAGTTTGTGAAAAGTTGAGCTAACGAGCTAACAACAAAGGAAAAGATTCGCAAAAGGAGCGAATGAATGGAGCAAAATTACTGGCAGCGGCGGGATTCGAACCCGCGCCCAGAAGACTGGACTGGCACCTGAAGCCAGCGCCTTGGACCGCTCGGCCACGCTACCTTGTTGTGGAGAAGAGCAAATGTACTGCTCCTAGTTCCAGTTGGAGCCTCTCCATGCAACAAGCTTTATGATGGAGTGTGTGAATTGAGAAGCGCCCATTTCGCATGCATTTTGCCTATTTTCAAGCGCTAGAAGTTAGTTGAAGCTAAAGCGCTTCAGTCTTTTTGCTAGACTCGCAAACTTTGCGAAGTTTGGGGTAATGTGAGAAAGCTAATCTGATTGAGAAGTAGGCAATAGGTCTATAGTAACTGGAACGGATAGAAGCCGGAAGCCATTACAAGTTCGCCTCAGCTTTCATGGTAAAATTGCCATGGACCATAGTCTATTCATGCGGCAGGCGGGGTTTTAGAAGACCATCATCAAAAACGCTTCTAGTTCGTGGAATAATATCATAATAAATATAGCTGTCTCGTTTGGGCGAAACCCAATAATAATGATAAAACATGATGGATGGAATTGATGATCATGTCTGAATACAGGCTAATGGGAATAGATTTGCTTTTGACCTAATTGAAGTATCTCAGGAGATGAATTCTGATAATGATGGCATTGCCCTAAATTTTTACAAGTTTGATTGCCTGCCTGGAAACTGCATTATGGGAAGGAAGAAAGCCTTTGCTTAATGCGAAATCGATAAAGCTTTTAGGGATGCAGTTGTGCCTTCGCCTGAATTGTCCAAAGTCTGTTGAATTTTAATGAATTTCAAAAACACGTGGCTACGCTCGTGTTCTTGATTGCGGAAGTTGGTTGAAGAAGCCACAAATATTTGAACAGAAAACGTGCAAGACGCTTGACAGCAGCGCAGGGACAAGAAAGTGGCGACAACTTTTGGACAAGTTGTTTTTAAGGGAGAAAAGCAGTTTTTAATGGCCATTTTATTTTTATGGATGTGCATCACTTGGACTTCGCAAAGAATGTGCGAGGCGAGAGCCTTTCGCTCGTTTGAAATTTGAAGCTTGCATTGTTGGCAAACAAGAATTCATATTGCACGTTGACCATAGGTTTGCGAATTGCCAATTTTTTAGTACATGCTTTTGAGGCTTGGTGTGCTCATCTTCACCTATGACATCAACAACAGTAGTAGTAGAAAGTGCTTGATTTGACACACATGTTAACTTATGGCACAAACATCATTGAAACAACAAAGAACTGATGTCATCAACTGAAGCTGGTTTGCCGGCAAAATATGTTGAGAACACAAGGCGTTTCTTTTCGAGCATAGAAATGTTATGGTATTTATGACAGCATCAGTTCAGCTTGATGGCTAATTAAAGGTGACATAACTTGTAAACATTTCTTGTTGTTGTGGCTCTCCCTTGGATTGTTTTCCAGATGAAAAATTGCGGCAGTGTAAGGGCGTAGGGGTTTTTACAAAGTATAATACCTGATTGAATATTTAGATTAATTTTTGCTAAGCATTGTTGTGTTACAAAAAAGCAATTCTCGAAGTTGGCGAATTGAAGGTGCCGCTCCATCGGTGGTGCTTTACCGAGGCAATGAGGCAAAAGTATTTGCGGATTATAATTTCGCAATAAGCTTCAAATGAAACGTTCGATGCAAGTTTAAGACTGCTGATTGCGTATATCAGCCATAGTTAATGAGGCATGCTGAGAGGGTCTGAAGCGTGCAAATCAACACAGTAGTTTATGAATCAAAGAAGACAAATGCGAATTCGTGACTGTAGGCTTTGAACGCTGATTATTGATGAAATGACAGATTCGATTCTTTTCGAGCTCCTTGTAATAAATTTAGGTTTGGTTGAGTATTTTGCTGATGAATTTACAATGTTGCGTTTTTCAACAGATTCAAAGCGGGAAAAATCTACACGTATATTGGCGAAGTATGCGTTTCCGTGAATCCGTACAAGACGCTGAACATCTATGACCGCGAACACATCAACCAGTATAAAGGTGAGTGGATAAAGTATGAAATTTTAGTAGCATGTTTTTCTGAAGAGAAGAAACTGAAACTTTGTGTTTTCCTCAGGTCGGGAAATCTTCGAACGACCTCCACATCTCTACGCCATTGCGGACAGCGCCTACAGATCGATGCAGCGAGGCGGGAAAGATACGTGTATTATGATTAGCGGAGAGTCGGGCGCTGGAAAGACTGAAGCCTCTAAAATCATCATGAAGTGAGTGTATATTATAGACTAGGAAATTTTAAGCTAATGGAATTAACACTTGGGACGGATGAGCTAACAAATGTTCGGTCCATTTCACAGGTACATTGCGGCCATTACAAACGTTGCAGGACATCAGGAAGTGGAGCGTGTCAAGAACGTGCTTCTTCAGTCCAACTGCGTTCTGGAAGGTTTCGGAAACGCGTGTACTAGTCGGAACGACAACAGCTCTCGGTTTGGCAAGTATATGGATATTCAGTTTGACTGGAAGGGGGATCCGGTGGGCGGGATAATTGAAAATTACCTGTTGGAGAAGTCGAGGGTTGTGGGACAGCAAGCGAAGGAGCGGAACTTCCATAGCTTCTATCAGGTGATTTTTGGAATTTTATAGAAATTAAAGGCTAAAGAATGGTTTCTAGAATTGTTTGGTTTTTAGCTCTTGAACGGAGGAAGCGACAACGACTTGCGGCGCCGTGACCTGTCGCGAGGCGCCGACAACTACCACTATGCCCGCCAGGGCGGCGTTTCTCGTGTGGATACCATTAACGACAAAACGGACTTTGGAAACGTGTGTCTTGCCATGAAGGCGTTGGGGATTAAGGAAAATGAAATCAGCACAGTTTGGGACATTGTTGGTGCCATACTTCACTTGGGAAACATACAGTTTAACAAGGGCGAAGAGTCGACTTCGGTGGCGAGTGGGTCTGGGGCTGCCGTTGAATCGTGTGCCAAGTAAGTGATGGTTTAAAAAGGAAATTTTGAAAATGGTTCCAAACTAATTGAGGGCTTTTACAGACTTTTGGGAGTCAAAAGCGCCGATCTGAAGCGCTCGTTGTGTGAACGTGCCATTGCCGCTGGAGGCCAAGTAGTTCGGAAGCAACTGACTTCGGAAGCTGGAGCGTACGCTCGGGATGCTTTAGGAAAGGCGGTATATGAGCGACTCTTTGTGTGGGTGGTGAGCAGGATCAACGAAGCAATCAAACCGAAATCATCGTCTCATTACCAGGAAAAGAGGACTGTGATTGGAGTGCTGGATATTTATGGATTTGAGATCCTTGATTCGAATAGTTTTGAGCAATTTTGTATCAACTACTGTAATGAGAAGTTGCAGCAGTTGTTTATTGGTAAGTTTGAATTTGTCCTGGAATTTCTGAAGTAAGTTTTGTGGAGGCTTTAATGTTGGATTTGGGCCTACAGAACTGGTACTGAAGCAAGAACAAGAGGAATACGAGCGTGAAGGCATAAAATGGGTCCATATCGACTACTTCAACAACCAGATCATTTGTGATCTTGTGGAACTGCCTCATCAAGGAATCATTTCGATTTTAGACGAAGCGTGTTTGTCTGTTGGAAACGTTACCGACAAGACGATTATCGAAGCGATGGATCGCAAGCTGAAGGGCCATAAGCATTATACTAGTCGGCAGTTGAGTCCGTCGGATAAGACGATGGTTCACATGCAAGATTTTAGAATCAGGTAAGGATTCTACTCAAAATTGGATCAAACTTTGTATAAGTTTTATACCAATCTTCGGTTTGCAGACACTACGCTGGAGATGTAACATACAAAGTTGACAATTTCATGGACAAGAACAAAGATACGTTGTTCCAGGACCTGAGACGTATGCTGTATCAATCGTCGAACGAGATTGTATCTTCCATGTGGCCGGATGGCGCCCAAGACATCACGAAAACAACTAAGAGGCCTCAAACGGCAGGAACCATTTTCAAAAACTCGATGATTTCTCTTGTAAAAACTCTGTCGAGCAAAGCACCTTACTATGTCCGTTGCGTCAAGCCGAATGAAGTCAAGTCACCAGTGCTATTCGATATGGATCGAGTGATCCATCAAGTTGAATACTTGGGTCTGTTGGAGAACGTAAGAGTTCGAAGGGCAGGTTTTGCTCATAGGACGCCGTACGAAAGGTTTGTCCAGCGGTACAAAATGCTCAGTAGGAAAACTTGGCCAAATCCACGAAGCGGGACTTCAAAGGACGCTTGCCATGCGATCCTGTCTGACTTGAGGCTGGACCACGACGTAGAGTTTGGACGGACTAAAGTTTTTATCAGAACTCCACAGACCTTGTTCACTTTGGAGAAGGTATGTGTGTCCAAACAATGAACATTTTCGTTGCCAAATAAATGCTAAAATTCAACTCAATGTTAACAGAAACGCGAGGACATGAAGCCTGGAATCGTCACCTTCCTGCAAAAACTGTGGCGAGGATATCTCGCCAGAGAACTTTACAAACGCATTCGGGCTGCACACAGAATCAAGGGAGCTTACCGAATGTACAAGTTGAGGAAATACGTCTCGGACGTACAGCAAGTTTTGGGATTCTCTTCACAACCGGCTCGGAATTCAGGAGGAAGATACAACGGATACCAGCCTCAACAACCGCCCCGCCAACAAGTGGCTCAATTGCCGAGATGTGGACTCAATGTGCCTTGGCCAAGACCTCCGGGACCTATTCGACGAGTCGTTGGTATTATCCAAAGCTCTTATGGACGTTGGTGGGCATTGCAGATTTTGCGTCGGGTACCGGAATCTGACTGGCCTCAGCTGCGCTCCAAAGTGTACTGTCATACTGAGCTTTTGAAGGGCCGAAGACCCAATTGGGGCTTGAATAGAGACTGGAAGGGAGATTACTTGAAGACCGAAGGACTCAATGCGGCTCGCGACTACCAGTCGAGTTTGAACAAGATTGCTGCCAAGGATCCAGGCGCTAGAAATGTGATCTTCAGCTCGAGGATTCTGAAGGCTACACCAGGAGGTGGGGGAAAGTATGCTGAGCGGTCTATTGTTGTAACAGAAACCTTCATCTATAAATTGGATGGACCGAAAGGTTCTTTCAAGAACATGAAGTCTGGAATGAGTCTGAAGGATGTCCAAGGCATCAGCATAACAAGTGGGCAAGACCAGCTGGTGGCTATCCACTTTAGTAATGGAAACGACATGGTCGTGGCACTTCATTGTGGATCAGTTCAAGGTGTCAGTAGCTGGGTTTTGAACGACTCGAAATCTGGAGTTCCACCAGACCTTACTGGAGAGTTTGTAGCGGCGGTTGCGGCCCAATGCGCCAGGTAGGTATTCGACTTTCAATAAACAATCTAGAATTGAGGCAAGTTCAATAATTGAGACGATGTGATTTTGCAGAAAGTACCAGAACAATATTAAGATTGGTGTATCCCAGTCGGTCGAATGCCGACTTGGCAAGAAGGCAACTACCATTCGAGTGGCTCCAGGACCAGAAACAACGGTGCCTACCTTTGCTAAAGATGGCGGAGGCAACAGACTTGTACTTTCGTGGCCAACGCTCGAACAAAATAACAGGAGCAACAACGCCAACCAAGGAAACCATTACAACAATAACGTCGCTGCGAACAATGGGACGAACGGAACGCACTTCGCCAAGGCACCCAGGGTGGCAGCTCCGCCGCCACCAATACCGCAACGGGTGGAATCTAGCAATGGACGTCAGTACTAGAAGGGCCAGTTGGGCCAGTATTATATCTTACTTAAGGACATGTACAATTTCTACTTCAGATTGACGGTGATGAGCCAGTTGTGAAACGATTTTAGATTCATTCAGAGTTACCGATTTGTTTGAAAAACTTCTTCTTTCTCTTTGTTATATGTTAGTGGGTGAGGATATGGGTGGGAAGTCAGTTACATACATATGTGCCAAGTTCGAATTGAACAAAATGACAAAGCCAAATGTTGCGTGAAAAGCAGTAATGAATATTTTATTCAATGTGTATATTATTTTGAATTTGTCGTGATATTAAAAACTATATGAAATTCGTACATAAACGCTTCGCGTTAACTATGGCTATCACGTAAAATGATTATGATTGCAGCCGTGGAATATCAAAGGAACTATGAGATACAGAGGCATTAGCTTTAAGACTATAACTGAGAGCAGTGGAATTGCACGTTGTGGTGGAAGACAGTAAGTGATTAACTTAGTCTACGAAGATCCGGCATATAGTTTCGGCAAGAGCTGCATAGCATGAAGGCCTATCAAACTGCAAACTACATTTACGACGATAACAAACAAAGTTGACACGATACAAGTTGGAATCAAAGACTACCATTCTAAATTAATTATGATCCGTTAATGCCGTTGCTAAGACAGGAGCCTTTTTCGTACGCTTTCAAGCTCGCGTTGTATTCCGGGATTCGGAGGTTACAATATCTAAAAAAGAAACACTCATTAGTCTCTGCCCGGCGTAAAGTTCGTTTGAAGTAATTCTTAATGAACAATTTTTCTTCTTACCCAACGAAATCAAAATCAATCGACGAATAGCACGCCTGAATCGATGCCCACACAGTCCAAAGTAGATGGCTCAGCGGTACAAACAAGTCGATCCACTTCATGAATTGGTCGACGCCGTACTCTTCTCCTCTGGGATCTTTATATGATTGCAAGTATTGCTGGACCCAGCATCTAATGAAACTTCGGTCAGGAAACCTGGAGAAGTCACAGTCATCCACGCCAGCAAACTCGTTGAGGTGATTTGCAATGTCGAAGAGGACGTAGTTGACAGCACCGTATTCAAAGTCGATGAATGATATCTTTTCTCTCTTTTTATCGTGGATAATGTTGCCCAACAGAATATCGTTATGACAGAACCCCAACGGTATTCCAGCTTCATGGTCGACCAAAGCTTTCATGCGCTGAATCTGTTCCAGTGCCCATTCAGGAGTAAATCCAACTTCAGAGAGGCGTTTTGCAACTTGAGGGTATTCTTCACACGCTACTTTGGACATTTTCTGGAAGTTGAAGAGCAAGCGCCACATGTCTGCCGTGTTGTCATCAACAGGTATGGAATGAAGGGACGCCATAGTTTTGGCAACAAGTGGGAAGATATGAGGGTCACGACAAGATTCAACCGTAAGGATTTCTCCTGGAACGTATTCGTAAGCGATGCCGTTGTTGAAGATTGCGTATAGTTTGGAGCCAAAGTTATTGGTATGGAGAAACTGCAATAAAATCAATCATTACTTCCGCTCCAATAAATATGATACAAATATAATTAGTCTCTAACCTCCATAGTCTTGATTTCCTTCTCTCTGTCAATGAATTCTTCCGTTTTCTCTCCATAAACTTTGACAATCACAATGTCATCTTTATTGTCCTCAAGGTAGAACCCGACTAGCTTGTTCGAAATGCCTCCGGAGAAAGTCTGAAAGATATTGAAACCAACATAATTAACTTGAAGTCTACTATTATTATTGTAGTCGTTTTCGCAAGTATTTCTTACCTTCATTTTCACTTGTCCATGATTTCCCCAAGACGGTTTGATCTTTTCAACAACTTGTAGGCCATCATCATACGGTGATTCCGCACTCACTGAGATCGGGATTTTCATGATTGAATTTGGCAAGGTTTCACTTTGGATAGGCATGATTCTCTTCTTCTTCTCCTGGAATTCAGACACACGTTGTAAAATTTCACTAAATGATTCACATGCATACACAAAAACTGACTGCGGCTTCTGTTTGAACAACCAATTTTTCCTACGTCTGATGTCAACAAGATGTCTTATCAGAAAGAAACTAGCTACTTGTATACATACTGTTGAGATAGCTAAGTCATTCAGGAGGTGAAGGTTAATGAGCAATACTGCAAAGTAAGCATTCTAAAGAAACTCTACTTATAGATGAGTAAAGTACATACGGAACAGTAGTTTGCGGTCGGTTTAGCCTAGCTAATGTTAGATCACAACTTTAGAACAAGTGGCAGGTGAAAGAGTAACAGTTCCTAGTTAGGCAGGCCAATAAAGACTGGAACAAGTCAACTAGCTTGTTTGAAGCCTTATAACACTTGCCAATTGCCAACTGATACCTGTACTCTCATCTTTCCTATACGTGCTCATTGGCGAAAAAAACCCAACCTCTATCATGTGCCATTGACATGCTCAATTGGATCGACTCAGTTAGCCAAGGACAAAAGGATGATTCTTGGGAATGCAATTAATATTGGCAACACAACATGTAATTATACAAAAACTTACTCCATTGAAGATCTTGGGTGAGTCGAACGACTTGTGAACCTCAGAATGACTAGAGTCTTTGTGGCCATTGATATGGCAGTTATTGCAGTTGATAAGAATCTCGTCGAAGTCCATTGCGGATGTGGAGTATGGAGTTCAAACGATGTTTCGAAAATGACTAGAGTTAGTAGATGAGATCATGTGCGCGAATACCGATGAGCGGTGTCCTCTATGACTTTGATGTTCCAACCCTGAAACACAAATGAACAAAACAACCATTAATATTAATGTCATGTAAGGCTGATACACATTCACTCAAGCGTCAAACAATTTCCTGAAGCTCACAAGACATTTATTAGCAAATAGCTGTGAACTTCTTTTGAGGTACAATCACAAGTTCCCTTCGTATGAAATGTTTCAGATTTCTGGCTTGGTTTAACTGAGCTGTTTGATTACATTGTTTACGCAAAAGAAGGAGATTATATAGCTTTATTTACCTTTTGTAGGAGTTAGCCGGAATTTACGCACAAATTGTAAACATTAGAAACACGGTGTTTCTAGAATTTCAAAGGTTCGTGCGGGGCTACAGTTTACTCGATGGTCTTAGAGCCGGAACGGGGTGCTCTATGGTTGTACCCGGGTTTTCCTGTTGAGTAAGCGGGGTGACGCGAACGCAATGAGTAATGGCTCTTATGGCTGCGAGATAGTAGAAGCTGTATTCCATTAATATTGCTGGTTGAAAGCAGATTCAGTCAGTAATAATCAAATATACTATTGCAGCTATAATTGTCAAAGATTTTAGATGACATCCGGTGTAAAGCAGCCAAGCTTGTAGCATGTAAGCCAGTGGAAAATGGCGACAGCACAAATGGTAACGAAAGTCCAGAGTGCAAAAAAGCTAGCTCGGCTCCGTTGATAGTAGTTGTCGTACTATGGAATGAAGAAGGATGAAAAATTAAATTTTACGGTAAAACTGATAAAAGAAATGAATGTGGCTTGGAATTACATACGATGTAGTAGCTTGAAGCGAAGAGCAGAGCTCGGTTGTCGAACTTCAGATCTTTAGCGAATGGTACGCCAAAAACACAGCGTTGGGAGCCAAGGAACGGAAAGTCTTTGCCGTCACAGTGATTACTGATATTACATAAAGCGTCCTGCTCAGGGTACTGGAGAACTGCAAAATGGTTCTTAGCACGGGTGATACGGTATTCTTCATCACCGTCACTGTTTTCAGCGATGAGTACGCGGCTGTCCCAGTCTTCGCAGCTGCAATCGCGGTGGTGGTGGAAGACTAGTTTTCCGATGTATTTGTCAGTGGTGTTGATGGACATGGACTGAAAGATAAGGTTATGATTATAGTTTATGAGCATCTTCAATAACGTTTTAGCAAAAGCTTCATTCCTCACGTTTAACCTAACGGTGCAGTGGAACAAAAGTCCTCCTCTAGGAGCGATGAACAAGTAGCGCTGAAGATCCTTTTCGGCAGGTGGATCAATGACGCCAAATCTGGACCTCCAGAAAGTGCGTCTTCCAACGAGCATAACTCTTTCACCATCTTCTGTTAAAACTTCAGCGGGTGCTTCCACTGCGTGTCCGAAGAGGCGATCTAGAAAACGATATCGGAACATTGTTAGATCAATAATAGATGTATGTATTTCAATCCTAAAAGAATTTTTGAACTCACTCTGTTCTTTGCAAGTCAAGAAGTAGGGCCGGATAAGCAGATGGTTGTTGGATAAAAGGGCATCTCGGGTGATGGTTCTCAACTTGGCTTGCAATTCCCATTTCTGAAGGTCTTCGAGGTGTACAGCTGTACCTTCGGATTTGCTAGAAATCTCCCTGACAAGGTTTCCTTCGGAGTTATCACCTTCACCTTCGTCATCAGTATTAGTGTAAGATGAGATAGACGTGATTTCCCTGATATGGTATTCATGTTGACTAAACTCTAAATTATACTGTTTTCTGGTGCCCATGTTGACTTATTGTTATTCCTATATACTTTTGATTCGAAGTTGATCAATTATACTACCGCCGAGAATAATCAACCTTCTTGGTTGCTGTAGCAAAAGATTTAATGTGTTGCCGAGTTGTAAGATTAGTGTACAAATTTCAAATGTTATTTACCGTTTCAGACTAACTGTACATCTTTTTTGGCAATGGCACCACTCAAAGGTCTATATTTCGTAATTAACTGCACTCCGGCTTGCAAACTCACTTCCTGGTTAGTTCTACCTTCAGCGTCATCGATATTAATCGTCGTTGGCTTATTCACACGTACAAAGACAAAACTGTCTAAATTAGGAGTTATCATCACTTTATCTTGTTTCAAACCTTGAACTCCCTGTGGCATATTAACTAAAGCTGCGTTTTTCAAGTGTCCCTCAACGACCTGAATGTATTCTCTCAAAAACTTTAGTTCTTCCGGCATCAACTTTGACGGTGATCCAATATCACGCTTATTCTCTTCATCAAATATTTTCCAAGAGTATTTCTGAATTTTGGCTAGCCTAGTTCGCAAGTAGCTGACAACTAAGAATCGGACTCTTTCAACTTCCATCTGAAGGTGCCGGAACATCTCATCACGGGGAGTCAGTTGACTCATTTTGACTTCTTCATTGCTGACTTGGTCTAGTAGGATTTCCACTTCACCAGACAAAGGTTCCAGTAAATCAGGTGCCATTTTCTCGTTCAACCATCCTTTAGTGAGGCTGTGAAGGACTTCGTATGGTGTCATGGTGATGGTTCCTCCAACTTCTTCATCGCTGGGGCCGAATTGCTCGTCACTAGAGCTGGTTGCCATGTGTGAGTCTGCCATTTGGAACACTACAACAAACAAACTGTTGAACGCTTCATGTTTACCAAAAGTCATGAAGACCGGATCATGCTTCCTGAGTTTACCTTTTCAGTTCAGGGGCCTGCAAGGCGGAAAATACCTCAGTAGTAATATAGTAGTTTGATCCAGGTGACAGCTGATGATAGATTACCTGAACGGTTAAAATTGTTGTATATATGTCATAAAACTTTCCCGAATCAACAAGTCGAGTGTGAAGTTTGGATTTTAGCGGCAACAATACCCAAAGTATCAAAATGTAAACAAACGCTTACCATGGATAAACTCTCGTCAGATCTTATACGTGCCTGGAATTCGATAATCGATGGAACGTCAATTATATATATAATACTTTTTCTTGAAACTCAATTTATCGCTGTTTTGTTAAAAATAGTTCGCAACATCCACATGTTATGATTTATGATGAGACGACTGACTGACTGTGAGCAGTGAAAAGAATACATCGGTTTTCCCGCCCATATGAAAGCAATGTTTTATCGCGATAGTCGGTAAGGAAATTTCGGAAAGTCGCCGTGTGTGTTTTGTTTTGCTTTTTTCGGCTTAAAACTTTGCCGTAAGCATTCAAGTCCATTTTGTGTGTTGATGGTTGATGATTGTTTAATTTCTTTTCAACTTACAATTAAGGACATCATTGGTTAAATGTTAGTTGTTTTTAACGGCAAAAATGTCAGTTGTTATCGAAACAACTAAAGGTGACATAACCGTCGACCTCTATATAAAAGAACGGCCACAATGTAAGCAAAACAATTTGAACATCAAAATACTTTTAAACTTGTTATCGCACCTCATGAAAAGTTCTCATTGTAGCCTACATTTGTTTTTTGAACTGTCTTTACAGCCTGCAAGAACTTTTTGAAGCTGTGCAAGATCAAGTACTACAATTTCTGCTTATTCCATCATGTTCAGAATGGCTTTATTGCCCAAACCGGCGATCCTACGGGAACTGGACGCGGAGGAGACTCGATATCAGGGTAACTTTTTTAATTCAGATTGACTTTAAAGATGACTGAATATGATTATGCAAAGCTTTATTTAATATTTTTTAGTGTTCTTTATGGAGACCAAGCCAGATTGATGAAAGCTGAACTGATACCTCGCATAAAGCATTCAAAGATTGGAACAGTTTCGCTTGTGAATCACGGTGACCACATGATTGGCTCTCAGTTCTTCATCACACTTGCAGAAGATCTCAACTACCTTGATGACGAGCATTGCGTTATTGGTGAAGTAGTGGAGGGATTCGAAACGCTAGAGACGTTGAATGAGACCATCTGCGACAATGAAAACAGACCGTATCAAGATATCCGGATTACTCACACAGTTATCATTGAAGACCCGTTTGATGATCCGGCTGGGTTGGAAGTGCCGGATAAATCTCCGGAGCCGACCAGAGAAATTTTGGATGTAAGCATCTGCAACACAAGTATCGGTTTATTGATGAACATCTAAATAATATTTTGCTTTCATTGCAGAGTGGGCGAATTGGTGCAGATGAAGATATCAACGATATGCACGGAATGACGGCACAAGAGATTGAAGAAAAGATTGCCGAGAAAGAAGCGAAGGCAAGGGCGACAATTCTTGAAATGGTTGGAGATCTTCCTGATGCCGATATGGCTCCTCCAGAGAACGTGCTGTTTGTTTGTAAATTGAACCCTGTGACTACTGACGATGACCTGGAAATAATTTTCAGTAGGTTTGGGCGTATCAAGAGGTAAGTTTTAAAAATTTCGACTATTCTGGAGTCATTTCATTAATGAAGACAAAATAACAATGTGAATGTCTGTTTGCAGCTGTGAAGTCATTCGAGACCAGAAGACCAAAGAATCTCTTCAATACGCCTTTGTTGAGTTTGAAGATACTAAAGCTTGTGAAGATGCTTACTTCAAAATGGACAACGTGCTAATTGACGACCGACGTATTCATGTCGACTTCAGTCAGAGTGTTTCGAAGTATAAGTGGAAGGGTAAAGGTCGAGGAGTTGTAGTAGACGAAGGACCGGAGAAGAAAGCTGAACCCAGAATGAAAGCTCCGTGGATTATCCAAAGCGGCAAGTCTAACGATTATGCCGGAAGACCAGCTAAGTCCAGACCTGAAGAACCACCCAGACGAAAAAGAAGAGACAGCAGGTCGAGGTCTAGATCAAGGTCACCGAAGCGTTCCAAGCACAAAAGTAGGGATGATAGACGCAGGCGAAGCAGGAGTAGGAGTAGATCTCCCAGGCATTCTAGACATCACAACAAGAATTGGAGTAGGTCACCTCCAAGGTATTCAAGAGGGTATGCTTCTGAACAAAATAAAGAGAAACGAAGGCACAGGGATAGGTACAGATAAAATATGACTGGCCAAGTTAGTATAGCTTTTGATTATACTAGTAGTTTAACTAAGTGGTAGTCTTTGAGTGAGAGTATGTCTGACCTATTTCCTATTCAGTTTGTTCAATTATAGATAAAGGCATAATCAGTGGAAATTACTTCAACATGTATAGCTGTATATTATTTATTAAGGAAAATAAATCGGTTTTGTATTTGTAAATGTAACAACGTCTCTAAATTCTACGCAAAACTCGTCTCTAGCACGTGTAGACATCATGATTTTGAATAACAGTTGTTAACAGTATTGCCTAGCCCTGGTATTCTTGACTAAAACAGTTATTTTTAGCACACTTACTTACTTAGAACATCAGTTCTATTCTCGACATCAAGCATAGTACATTAAATGGTCACGAATAATTTCGATCTTCTCTTTGGAACGAAACATTTCCTTCAGGCCGTAGTAGAACTGGTCACTTCCCTCGCGTTCAAATAATACCCCCAGTCTAAGGAAAGTTTTGAGGAAATTGTCAGTAATTTCGTAAGTCGCAAGCTCCGGGCGAACTAAATCACGAGATTTAAGTTTCAGGGTGTCCATCATGGTATCGATGATGACGTTTTCACTAACTTCTTTAGGCAAGTTTTCAAAATTCTCTCCATCCAGCAGCAGCCCGGATACAGCTTCCAGAAGAACGTCATAAGCTTGAAGATAGGGTACCACAAGGCCGGCAAGCTGTCTGAATCGTTGTGCCTCTTCTTTCTCCGATGCGGCTGTAACGACATAATCTGCTGGCTTTTGGTCATTTGCGTTTTCTAAGAGGGCTTCATCGTCATAGCGGTTGAATCTTGAAGTCTCAGCTGCCGTTATTCTTATGGTAACCATCATCATTTTAGTATGAATCCACTGAAGAGCGTCCTCGACCGCTTCCTTGAGGGCGACACATGGAGCATGAAGGATGAAGTCGGATTGAAGGAATTTGGCCAAGTTTATGGAGGCCGTCACAACTCGCTTTTCGTTAACTTCCACGTCGTGGTCAACATCACAGTAGAGTTCGAAATGGGTCCGACATCCGGCGTAGATAGAAGTGAAGACGATAGCTTTCATAGCCAATATATCCATCACGTGATTGGCGATAGAGTTGAGTTTGATCAAGGCTTCAAGGTTGCTCCTGTGACGTACTTCCAATGTCGGTCCATCTCCTTTGGTTTCAAGCTCAGAGCCAAGGACTTGAATTGCTCTTCTTACAACGATTCCCAAATCTGACCTCAGAGAGAACCCAATGTCGTTTTCTGATGTTTGGAGAAATTTGATATAGAAATCCATATCTTTTTGAAGTTCTTCAGTATCAACCCATGTATCTCTACGAATGTGGATAAGAATGAAGGCTACGAGATGGGTTGACAGGACTGAGCCACTTTGCTGAGCGTCATACAGCGAGTGGTGATTTAGCATCCAAACAGCTTTCTGAAGAATATGTGGATCCGTAGTGATCTTTTCTTCTACTTGGTCTTCCTCATAATCGGGGAACTCGTTGCCATCCTCATCAGTTCGAAGTTGTTTTTTCAATACAAGGTCTGCTTGTAAGGATACGATGAGCTCCCGAACCGAAATTGGATGAGCAAAGTTGACCCGTGCAACGATAGATCCGTTGGACTTCCACATTTTCCATAAGCGTGACAAAATGCCAGAGGTAGCTGGTTCATGTACTGGAGTTTTCTCATAAGTGACATTGACAGGAATGAAGATTGTATCTCCGAGTTGACCCTTGCCAACTTTCTGAATGACACTCTCAAACACAGCCGTAGGAGCTTCACCAGGGGTTGTTTTTCCAGAAGCTTTGACATACTGAAGTGGTAGCTCCACTCTGATCTTCTTGTCAGCCTTGTTAGCCATGCTGAACAGTTTCAGGGTTAGATCTTCAGCGCTCTC
>JAQGBJ010001513.1:0-22487 GCA_034698345.1 Sphaeridia pumilis | reverse complement strand
CCCAATTTCTACATATAAAAATATATAGTGTTTTTTCATTCTTTAAGAAGGCGATCACGCACTTTCTCTCCCCTCCCCTTCTTACCTTTCTACTACTTTCTACTTCTGTCCATCCAAATATCCAACCCAATTACTTTCAATGCCCATTTCACACCCCTCTTTATCCACAAACGTCGGCTGCTGACTAAGTAAACGAAACGAAACCAAGAAAAATGCACCATTGCATTCTCACACTAATTCAACAGAAATCCATCTTTCTCTTTCAGGCTTTCACTCAATCGACTTTTAATGCACTCGCAATTGCACCAACAAAAACAAAAGTTCGGCTTACTTAGGCTCGAAACTTTTGAAAACCAGTCAGCATTTTTTTCTCGATACATATGAGAGAGTTCAACGGTTCAGACCACACACAATAATCAACTTTTCCAGGAAATATCCCAGGACTCTTTTTGCATTCCTGTTATGCATACATGACAGTTGAAAACGCCCCACATGCAGTCCAATTTCACTGTTGTCTATCCAACATATTTTGATTGACACCGAAATGAATACATACGCACATTAAACCGTATGCATACGTTGGAACTTTGTGTTCCTGTTTCAAACACACGTTTTTGCAAATATACACCTCACAGACTTCTCCAGCCGTTTGAATTTGCAACGTGTGTTTTGACAATGGCTCCTCCCCCCTCATATCCTCTCATAACAATAACCGTTGGACTTATTTTATGCAATCACTTGACTAAAACCCAGTTTCGCTCCCTAATCTCCACACTTTCATAAGATTACAGCAATTTGAATTTCCCGCCCCAAACCCGCGTGACCTGCAGCGAAAATTTGCCGATGCGGCCGAAATGTTACACATAGAATTTGGTATTCATATATTTGGCTCCAATCGTTCTCTCGGACCTCATCCTGCTCATCGTCACTTTCACCAACTTTCACTCGAGTATTCACCACATGCACCTGAGCTCTCTGTTCAATACATAATTTGCTAATAGCATTTTTCATATATCCTTTGGGACCTACTCGTAGCCGCGGATCCCTTGCAAAAGCCAATATCGTCAAAAAGCAATACAATAATGCTTTCGAAACTCGCCAACTTTCCACTTTTACAAAACCCACCCGCTTTCGAAACGTTCCATCAAAGTCTTCTTATTCGCCGCCGTTTGCTCCTGGTTCCTGCTTCAGGAAGCTCAAATATTTGATCAAAACTTGGTGCTATTTTACTCATCCTCAGTATATTCTGCATATACTTTACTTAGGAAACTCTCACTTTCTCCACCTCCTTCTTTCTATAAACCGGCAAACAAACAAACAAGCGACACAACCAAGGGCTTCCTCCACCGTCAACTTGCTGTACTTTCAACAAACCATCTCGGCTCAAGGTACAACAAGAACCAACGAGACTTCTTTTGTGTCGGCGGCTGAATTTGTTGTACAGAATCGTCCAAACCGCCGCAGCGGAACGAACCATAAAGAAAGACACACACGTGTTGAAATTGTGTCTTCAATATTCAACATGCCGTGCATGAGGCGGCGGCGGCACATTTGATTATACTGACTGAATACCACGACTTTCACTACACAAAGTCTATGCAAACCTCATCCATCACCCGGAAAGATTTTAGCATGATGAGAAATCATCGATCGAAAAACAAGCCAAACAATCCCCAAACACACGTTGTCGCCTCTGGAAGCCTTTACTCAAGGAACCACCGAAGGTCATTCCAAAAGGCTCGAAAATTTGAACTAGGCGCCAAAACAAAATATTAAAAAAAATCCTGCTAAAAACACCTACTTGAAATAAAGTCAACCAAGTACTCTTCTTGATGATCCACTTGAAAACCCACTCCAGCAGTAAAACAAACAAAGCAGACCCATCGAGTGTACTCTTACTCGATGCTCTTCTTGCCAAACAAGCTTCGCGCGCTCCTTCCAGCTTTCTCCTCCTCCCCCTTCTATAATTAATTACCGTTATGTATGATAATTAGCAATCTTATGCTTGACACAATCAATAAACTGTTCAAATCTCCCGCTTCCATTTCTCACCAACTTTCTCCTTCTTCACTATTATTTTACGTGCGTTATCTTTCTTGCCTTACTACTTTCTCCATTCACTTCATTCGAGAAATCCTTCTTGTGTCGTCTGACTCGACTGACTTGCCTGTCATTTGTTACACGAGAGAAAACTCAGGTGCTCCCGTCGTCCTTTTCCTCCCACTCACTTTCACTCCCATCTCCAACAATTCGCATAATTACGTAATTAATAATAGCGACACATTACAAACAACCAAAAGAGCCGCCAACTTGCAGAGGCAAACTCCTGTTGAGTCAGCCTTCGCCCAATTCCACCGACACACTTCAGTTTCTCCCCTAATCGCTCTTTGCCAATCGTGCCGCCAACGAATACCATCCTTCATGAATACTAATTGGCAAACGTAAATCATCTAGAAATCTAACAGACAATCTCACTTCCAACAAGCTACAAGAAGACAGCGACAAATTAGTCTCCTCCATATTCTAATTACTCGTCGTCCATTTCATTTTAAAAACTCCCGCGCCCTTGCCGCCAAAAAACAGGTCACAACCACAGCTCGCGCCAAATTCAAAAAACTGCTTTTAGATACTCATACTTACCTGGATACACTGTGAGGTCCGCACTCGCCGACACCGGGTCTCCCACTCCATTCTCGGCCATGCACTCATAGGCTGCATCGTCCCGCTGGAACCTAATGGGGTCGATGCGGAGCATCGAGTACCCCGGCACCTTGTTATCGATGACGATGCGCGAGTGCGCCAAACTGACCTTCTTCCCATTCTTGCGCCAATGCACTTGAGGCGCAGGGTCGCCTGTTGTCCGACAGTAGAAGGTCGCCACTGACCCCACGCGCACCTTCAGATCCTTGGGCTTCTCGACGATTTGAGGTGGGTCTGCAGGTAAACAATGAAATGTTATTAGCGCGCTGCTTTTTGAATTTCCCGCCGTCTCCCTTGCCCTTGATAGATGAGTCATTGCGCAATCAACCCTGAAATGATCATGAAATGTCCATCCAAGAATTCTTCGTCCAGAAATTCCATTTACGACAACACAATAAAAGTACTCACGCGTCAAATACATTATATAGGGGTAGAGAGCAGAGAAGTTGGAGTTGCCTGTATGTATGTAGGAATAGGTTGAGAACCAATAATATTTTTTCTAGATTTAACCGTGTATAAAAGTATTATGTAATAATAGTAATACCACTGAAAAATGCCGTGGTCAGGAAGCCTGACTCAGACTTTCACCACGTTCCTATTACATAATACAGAGTGTAAAAAGGACGAAACTGTCTTCCCAAGAATTTTCCCACATTCAGCAGCAACCCTTCTTTTGTATCGTCTATCGGCTTATCCATCAGTATCAGCCAACGACGTCAATTCACTAGTTCCTTTTCCACTGCACAAAAACTCTTTAGAAAAAAAACCCACCCCCCGCCAAATTACTATCTCAATGATCATCACGTGTCGTTACGCAATATAAACCTATCCCGTAAGTAGTTTCCACTTCTTGCCTCAAGGCACACACAAGCTTCCGTATCCACTTCCGCTCCCCGCCGCCAACACAGCCCGAATTCAAAAAACCCGCCGATCTTGCTGATACCGCGCTCCGCGCGACTCACTCAAACGGCACATACTCAGCGTCATCAAAACACTATACTATATATATTCGATCGAATTCCACGTCTTGAGCTCGTCAGCATAATTTCGCAATTCAGCAAATCGCATGATTATGCACACCAAAGACTCATGTCGTCTTCCAATCAGGGAACAACACAAGATTTTTTTTCAAAATCTATTCCATCTAGTGTTTTCTACAATAAAATGCTTCTAAAACTTGATCCTTTTCTAATCGTCATTTCTTCTCCTTCCCCTAAGACAATCCATCTCATCATCTCGAAACAAAAGACACGTCCAAGACACGGCTCACATTTCCCACATGAATATTTTATATGTTTAGCAAAATACATGCTTCTAGTGCGTCCAGAAATCCTTGTGGAACGCACTCACTTTTGTTCCTTCAACTTGCACGCTTCAAGGGTCACATTTCCTCCTCTTCTTCCTCTTGATTTTACTACACTTCTCTTCAGCTTTCCTCCAGCAACGTTCTGTGCAATGGAAAAACATCATTCAATCTTTTTCTTAAACCCCGCCAGGAATTCATATGATACGACCGAAACTAACGCAAGAATCTAAGAGCAGCCAGAGACGTACACACGTGACATAGAACGATTAATAACACGGTTCAGGGATTTCTTCATCCCTCAGCAATGACTATATGGAGATGATATGAACCAAGGATATCTAGAAGGGCGCTTCGGGCAGAAGAACCGTTTACTTGCCTCGCTCTCAGTCTGAGAGTCTCAGATCAGATCAGTAGTAGAAGAAACTCCTTGCAATTTTTTCGCAAAATTAATTAAAAACCAATGTCCTTTACCTCAAAAATCAATTATACACAAAATTTTGATATTTTTTACTAGCACCCATCAAATTCGCATCACCACAAGATGCTCAACTGATCAAACATAAAACCAACTGACGACATACTCTGCACGCGTAGTGTCTCTCGCCAGTATGTAGATTCCATCATCCCTCTTTCTTCTTCAACTTTTTACTCGATGCGGTAACATATGGTCGCTCGTATGTGCTTGTGCTTGCATGCAATAACTTTTTGAACATCTTTACCTGCCTGCTCCCTTGACTCTCCCCCTCACAATTCAAAATTCCCGCCGCTCCCCGCGCGCTATTACATACTAATCCAGTTCCAAAGACATCCATCTCCTATCGATACATCCAATTTTTCAATACAATTTTTTTCAAGTGGGTATCTTCTTTTGTATACGTACTTGAGCATGGAATCCGCCAAACCACCAAGAAATACAGCGAAAGCAACTTCTTGATCCGCCGACGTCTCATAATACCAAAACAAACAAAGTAGCGCAATGTAGCAGGAAATTGAAATTCGACCCGTTTCCTCCCGCCCTTCAACCTCGGCTTCTACTGTAAACGCTTTATGTACTTGAGGCAAGGAGTTCTTTTTCGAACAAGACTTTTTCGATCCGATGCATTTCAGCCCACCAAAACCAAGCCAGTACATCAAGTTTGGAGAAAACACGCGGTCTTTTGGTATTCAAACCAACTCATGTGGATAACTCGAGTGTCTCCTCGAAAAGCAAATACACCTTTCTCGCCCCACACCTTTCTCCAATACTTTCAATGGTATCTCATATACAGACAGTAGTGTCAACCGAACCAATACCTCAATCCAACCTCAATAGCTATTCAGCCCATCGAGACGAAAAACACACTTGACTTTTTCATCCTCAACCATCGATACATGATGGGATTGCAGCTCGCATAAAATCATCGAGTGCAACAACACACATTTTCTCTATGGCTCACAACGGCCCTTCTCCCTTCGCACTTCATGTCATCGACTGATTACAGCGCCCAACTCCCGCTAACAAATGCATCCTTTCAGCCGCTGAGTTGGACAAATGGCTTCACATTTGTCTTCTATACCCAGCAGGTTTCTGTATTTTTTGCAGAAATTCAATTTTTGAATTTGCCGCCAAAAAACTCTGAATTCCTTCATCATCCACCCCCACATTCCATCCGTTCGACCATCGGTTTGTATTCTTCTCACATTCAAAAGAAACCCACTGAAGCCTACTCGAAATCCGTCAGCCTGTCACCAATAAGCTCAATGAAACGTGATGTAATATCGAGACGCTTCGCAGACACTGCACAACAACAGCTCGCCGCCACAGCCGAAGCATTCAATCTTTTCTTTTACGTCCTTCTTCGAAGTCTCTGTCCGATGAAGCTCTCACTTACTTTTCCTCGCCCGTATCATGTACTAAAGCTTAAGCCGTCTTCACTGTCGCCTAACGCCATAAACCAACTTTGCCGGGTAGCAACAGGCAGGCGACGGCGGCAGCCCAAATGGCAGACCTCAAATGGGACAACTTTCTCCGCTCAGCTCAGTCAGTCAGACACACTTCGGCCCAAACTTTTCCTTTACAAACAAACAAACATCAACACTTGGAACTTGTGTTTTTCCCAACAACAATTTCCTCATTCTTCCTCACCTGACTCATTCCATACACTTTTAACCAAAACTTGCCGTCTCGTAAACAAAAAATTCTCCCCTGTAATAACAAAACCGCCGACGAATTGTGCTAAATATCCATTAAATGCCGCCATAAATTTTTTCACCAATTGCCTCAGCTCCGCCCATCCCATTAGTTTCTTGCAACGAGAGAAACAAAGTGACCACCAAAGCAAAGCTCCAAAATATATATTAGAACCATTTGGTTTTTTAGGAAAAACTACACATTTTCTCCCCTTCTAAAAATTACTCTCGGAAACCATTTCAAACGTCCGCAAGTCGCTACATAAATCAACGCATAGGTCAACAATCTGCCCGGGGTTTACCAGCGCCCTCACATTTCCCTTTCAGAACCATTGAAAAAAACCATTGAGTTTACTCATCTTTAACTAACATCCATGGCCGCCTTCCAACTTTCTTCAGCCCTTCATTACCGCCATTTTGTCCATTTCGCACCTCGGACAACAAAACCACGTAATTTATACAAAAAGCTCTGTAACTAAACTCCTTATGTACTCAGATTCTCAGCAGAGTAACAAACTTTCTCCAGCAAAACTTGGACCGCAGAATCCTAATACTTTCTCCATTTCTTCTCTTCTTCTTCTTCTTCTCCTTCTGATGAGCTTCCGACTGCTTTGTGATCTGAATCTTAATCATGTCCCACTCTCATCATCATCCAACAACCTTTATCTCGTCTTGTCTCAGCTTCAGCTTTCTCCCGACCCTCCCACTTCCAACAGCGTTCAAGCCAAGAAAACATCCCATCTTTTTGTGTTTAACTTGATATACCTTCTTTCGTATTTCCGGTTTCTACCATACCAAGACAAGCTCAAGTTGCTCCAAGTGCACAGTTCAAACTACTAATATTTCACGCCTTTACCCAACCACCCACATTCCTTGCTACTTGTTATTCAAGTTCCGTAGCTCGTGGTTAAATAATTAAATACTTGATTTAACCAAGAGAGTTCGTGTTTCATACTCCTCCAAATTTAAATTCAACTCAAACCTCCCGCTCAAACACCTCTTACTCCCACCACATCCGCTTTTAATTTCACTCCCCTCACTATTGTTCTTCTTCTAGATATCCTTGGCCACCCTCACTTATTTTTAAATCTCCCGCCTCCAGCGTTTCATCATCAACTGTTTTTACTACGCAACTACTTTAAATCCTACTTTAAAAACTTTTAACCCCCTCCCCACCCGTCCTTGTAAAAACAACCCCCCTCCCCCACCCCAGGCTCCTGCTCATCTCATATGTAAACACTTTTTGAATTTCGCTCCCCGCCTCCCCCTCCCTCCTCCCACTTCCGCAAAGCTAATCCACGCTAACTCGTCCCCCGAGATTCCCGCTTCATAATACACACACTCACACTCAAAACATACAAGCACACAACATTCTTGTTTAGCTTTCATATACACGCGCGCTTTCTTCCCGCCGCGCGCCAAACCCATAGCAACTTTCTCCATTTACACAACTTTGCATACAAATTGCTACCTGTTTTTCCCGCCATGTTGTTGTGTTTGCTGCTCCTGCATAATGTTTTTCATATGTATTTCGCTCCATCCCTATTCATCCCCAGATCATCGTTATGCGCTGCGAGTAGGCCAATTTCTTTAAAATACGACAAAGATAACCAAAAGAGTCACATGCCAAGTATAACGCCTAGATTAGAACACATTTCCACTCGCAATTTCATAACATGTTCGAAAGCTTGCCTGCTATGAACCCTGTTCTGTTTACTTTCCAGCGCTTGTCGCCTAATGTCTGTCATGTTGTAAACAGGGAAATTGCTCCAGGGCATTCTTGCTAATATTATATTCCGCTACAGCCGCGTTTGCCATTTTCCAGTAGAGGAAAGCCAACTCCAAAACTGCTCGCTTTCTACTATTATGAAACGGAGAACAACATAAGGACACTAATTGGATTATGACAATTTGCTCTCCAGCTTTATTTACCTTCCAGATTCTCCAGACAACCTTTCAACGCTTATTAAGTCGACGCTGCGCTGCTGCAGCGCTCTTACAATTTCTTACGCTTCCCTACACTTTATTAACCCGGCTTGCCTATTCAACAACTCGCCGGGCTCCGTCTCAAGTGTCACACCTTATTACTTTTGACGCCTTCCCAAAACACAGCAAACAAAGAAGCCTGCAATTACTTTACACTCCGAACGTTTAACATGAACAAAGAGAACATTCTTGTTCATTTTGAGTTGCTTGAGCAACTCGTATTAATTCCAGCCAGCCACTCTCACATTCAAATTTGCCCGCAGGGTGTCGTTTCGTAATTTCGCGCGCTCTGTCCGACACGCTGCGCATCTCTAAACTCTATATAAATACCGAGAACATTGACAAAGTCTAGACATTTTAAATTTTCAAACTTCCACCTGTTTCTCCTCAACTTGTTCGAACCCAAGAAAACCAATATGCTGTAAACCGGGCAACCCACCTCGTAAAATACCCGCCGCTTTTTCTTTGAACTTGATCGGTTTCGAAACTGTGTCGACATTCGGCCACTAAAAAGCCCTATCGAAGAATACGAACAAGAAGAAGAAAAAGACAATGTCTCCCAACCCAACCATGTGCTTCTCTTTCAGCCGCCTTCTTTTTTTACTTTTCCCGACACTGTAAAATACAGAAATAAATCCTCTTTAATGGGACAGCTCTAAAGAGGAAACGAATTTCACTACGTCCGACAATACATTACATTCCCGCGAGCCTCTTGGGACGCCGTATGTACGTATCAACCAACTCAAGCGCCAGCGCCGCCCCGCGCTTATATACTCAAACACACACCTTTTCTCCAGCTACTTCTTCGTCTTCACAATAACAATATTCGAGAGGTCCCAAGGAACCTCGTTCACTTTAGTGGTGAACAGGGGCCCGCTGAGGTCCTCAACGCAGTAGAAATTGCCATCTTTGGCTGTGCCGTTCCAGCGAAACCTCCTTCAACAAAACCCAAAGTCTGCTGACAGATGCTGGGTGTGAAAGTATGCGAAATCAAATTGTCTCAAGCTTTCAACGGCTAAAAAGCCAGGTCGAAATATATTGCTTTGTCGATACGGAGAAAGTCAAAATGGGCCGTTTCAAGCTTTTTTTTCAAAGAAAAAAATTCCCTCTCTAACATGCATAGCTGTCCAAGTATTTTCTTTTTTCGTAGAGACATATCTGATTAGAACCGTTGCGAAGATTTCAATCGGGGAAATACGCTATTCGAGTAAGGCGCCAAATTCAAAAACTCTTGAACAACTTTCGGAATCGCTGCTGAAGACGTATCAGTTTCCTCCTTACACTTTTCCTTTTTCGTTCTTCTGATCAAAATCAAATTATGGCACACACACCTGACTGACTCACTGACTGAAACGAGCAGATGACATCAAGACGTAGACTTTCAAAGGCGCCATCTGTCACGTACATCTTTGCCACATTGACGGCATTAAATCACATTTCAAAAATTTTCTCACTAAAACTTTCCCCGTCTCTAATTGACACATGAGTGAAAAAAGAAGACGCTTCAAGCGTAACGCTCCCAGCGCCCCCTACATTAAATGCCAACAAATCAAATGAGCAAAAGCAGATCCGTGTCCCTTTCAACCTCCTCCTTCCATTTGACCCTTTTTTTGTTACAAGCCAGTTTTACGCTTTTGACAAAGCCCTAAAATCCTTGAGGGACAACAGAAATAAGATCTCGGCTCTTTTAAATCCCGCTTTTCTTCTCATCCATCCTTTGGCGGGTCAAGAAGAAAAAGAGAAAAAACTTTTCGTTACGCTTCCAGCGTTACATATGCTTTTACTAGATCCACAACTGTTTGACTTTCTCCTCGCGTGTCTCCGTCTGATCCCTGAAGAAATCTTTTGTCTCTTCCCTCTTTCTTTTGACAATCTTTGCTAAAAGTATGTAAGAGTTGTGCAACAACTGGCTCCGCCCATCCACACTTTGAAACGCTCAAGAAGACAAATACTTTCGCGCCTTATGGCTTTTTACTCTCCTTCAGGGCAACCTGTCCACCATAACAGCGCTTTAATTACAGGACAAAAGGTGCTAGATATCCTTGCTCACTTGGCGCCAAAATTCAAATTCCACTATTTCATCCCTCACCTCTGTCACTTTTCCATCTCGTTTTTGTACCTCACCTCCTGCATTTTACATGAGAAGTCTTGTCTCTCAACCTGGTAAATTCTCATATTTATGCTAACTCCTTACGAATACGTGTGTTGCGTTGCGGTTACATAATTTTTTATCCACATGTTCTATTGTCACCTCATAAAAAAGCGAGAGAACACGAAGAGTTGCCCGGCGTGCGTAGAGGGCGCTTCGAGCATGACAATTACTATTGCATAATGCTCTTGCTCCTCAACCTCAACTCACTCAACTCATCTCCAATTCTCGACCCGAAATTTTTGAAAATACCCTCACGTCAGAAAATTCAATTTACAATGTCTGTCAAATGAAGGCACACAGCAAGTAAGTACATAGAGAAAACACATGGCTTATCCGCTTAAATATCAAGCAAGAGAGAGACAGTAGGATTCCGTCCAAAAGTCCAGCAAACTTTTGGCCGTATGACAGGAGGAGGCCTATCCACATTTTATGACGTGGACTTTACAACAGGAGGCAACTAAAAACCCGGCACAACAAATATCAAACTACTGGACAGGGAATATCAAGCCGCACACGTTACCAACGCATATGCACTCAAATACCTACACCTTAAGCCCTTTGACTTTGACGAATGGGAAAATAATAACACTCGCTATATATGAAATCCTCTTCCTAGAAAACTCTACAAGGGAGAAAGCGCTTGCCAAACTAGAAGAAGCAAAGTATACACTATTAGACGCCACGGCTTGTTCGATTCACATGCTAATCCTCATAAATGCCGCGGGGCTATCAATATGATTGGAAATCTAGAACAATATTTTCACAAGGGGATTGTCTGATGCCTATAGGGTGAAGGGAACTAGAAAAATATATTCCAAACTGTCTAGTAAGCAGGTCAATCAAAACATACTTCTCAAAAATACATAAATTCAAAGCAGCTTCTTTCCATTTACATCTAGACTAAACACCCCAAGGATAGAAAAAAAGTAAACACCATCCGCCTTCTCTCAAGTCTGAAGCACAGTTTCGTCCCTTTACTCTCCTGATTCCCTTCTTATTACTGAAAACTGTTGTACTTACCGGAAGCCGTCGTGGCAGCAACCCCTAGGACCAGTACGGCCAGAAGCCATACTCCGCCCCATGTCCTCGGTCTCATGCCCGCCCTGGAACAACGTTGGACAGGGCAGGCCGTCCAACCGGACCAACAGTCGCTACTTGGAACTTCGTAGCTCAATCTCAGCCACCACAACTGTTGGTCATTCCGAGATGGAGGACGAAGAAGAAAACATAAAAGAAAAATGGACAAATACCTTTACAACCTGTACGAAAACCTTTGCTTTTTTCAGGCAACTCTCTCAAATATTTTCAGCAGTGATCTTCAAAGTTCGCTTCGAAGCTGTCGATGAATCTTTCGCTCCGATGACCTTCGCCGGACTTAAGCTCCAACCCAAGTCTTTTGCCGCCGTCTCCGAAGCATGGTTTCCCACGAAGCTTTCCAATGTCTCCGTTTCAACGTCTTCTTCGATGTCTTCGCTCTCTCTCTCTTCTACCCCTGTCGAAGTCCCGCGTCGTCGATGTCGTCCTTCGATGTCCCCGTCGAAACTTGGATTGACGTCCGCGTTTCCAGCTATTTCTCCCACTTTCTCATAAAACTTGCATACACTTTCACACCAACTTTCACCTCACAACAAGAAACAACGTAGTGCAATTTTAATTGGCCAAATCAATTATTACTCGACAAAACTTATTGATTTTTCTTTCTCATCATCACAAATTTCCTTCAATTGAATCAAATCATTTCCATTCAACACTTTTGCATGATCACACACTTTTAAAACTTTCTCCCCAACTTTTACGCACAAATCCTATCATGTCGTTTAATAAATTCCTTGCAAGCCTTTGTTAACACTTTTACACTTTTCTCATTCCTCCCCATTACTTTTACTGCATGGACCAATTTCACAAATTCCTATATCCTCACTCTTGAAACCTTTTCTATTTTATATTGAATACTGAACACAAATTTTATTGTCTCACTGTTCAGCTCGATGAGCACACAAATACATATACGTCTACACTCGCTCAAAGCTCAAACAAGACTGAACTTTCCCTGCCTCGGCTTACTGTTTAAAGCCGCCCGGGCTTTCCCTCCAACTGAATATATATTTTCTCTCCCCCAACTGGAGCTAAACCATAGGAAACGTTGCATTTTCGTATCGAATTTTGCTCCTTCATTAACAAAACCCCGTTCAACTTGCTGCCCGCCTTTTAACAATCGTTAAATTTTCCAAGAAACATATATAAACAAAGTGCATCTGTGGCCTAAACTATCTCAGCGAGTGCAAACTTTCAAGATTCTTCATCTCCTCCGCCGACAACAACAGCAACAACACGTAATTTCTCCCTTATTAAAACATATGCCAAGAAACACACAGGCGAACGGCCCTTTGCTAATAATTTAATAATTGCAACCGTTTTACGACTAATGCACCAGGCGAGACGAAGGCAGGCAGATGCACTTCCCATCGAGCGGGCTTCGAAGTCATCGACGGACCAAGGCGGAAGTCATATACCGAAACTTTAGCAAATGTACCAACTTTCCAGCTCCTATGGCATAACGCTTCATTACGAAAACCCAGAAAACTCATTCGCTAAACAAGGTAACAACAAAACCCTTTTACAAAGCCATACCATTTCCAGCTTTATATTTATATATGTACACACAGCAAGACTTGCTTAATTTTAGGTGATAAAGTCTTTTGGGGAATACAGCAAAAGTCCAAAAACAAGCTCAAAATCATATATAAGAAGAAGCCATGTTCTTATAAGATAGCGAACAAGGGACATATTAGCTTCGGACGTGAGCAACCCCTTGTCGTTTGCCTTACACTTGGACAGATTTCGGTTAAACGTATATATGAAACGAACGTGCCTGGTGACAGGTCACACTTCTTATTACGGCGACCAACCTCGAGTCACGTCACGTGGTAATTAGCTCTAGCTCCAGTCCAAAGGTCCAACGCCACCACCCCTCAACAATTCAAACTTGCCGCCTAAACTCTTTTCCAGAATAAAACTGCATCTTTAAACTTGCCGCCAAGACAACAACTCAATTTGAACCCTTCCTGACAGCTCAAATCCCTTGCATCTTCTTCCCTCCCTCTCCATTCTTTTCCCATGCTTCCTTCCGTATCGACCACCAAAGAAGAAGAAGAGCAGGTTTGCCAGAGAGATATAATAATATCAACATCATGAAAAGATCAGGATCACATTATCTCCCAACCTTCTCCATCCAGATAACGTTGAGCTCGTCTCCGGAGCCTTGACAGGAGAAACCACCCTTTGAAATAAAACTTCATGTTAGCTGTCAGAATGAGGAATGAAAGCTTTAGCGGCCTTGTCGTCTATGCAGCTGCATATGTGCTCGTATTTCCCAAGTGTATCTCCTCCAGTGCAGCAGAGTTTAAAGCGAGATTCAAACTTGGCGCGCGCTAAAAAGCGTTCAAAATTTCTCCATGTTAAAAGATGCTGTATTTGATCAACCCCCAAAAGTAGCTACTTTCACCATCGACAGCAACAGCGTAGCAAGCACCAAAGGGGAAAATTATTACCCCAACACATATTACGATTCGTATTTATGACCTCCGTTCAAAACCTCCAAAACGAATCGCCGCCATAAGACCTCCTGGAACGAAATGTGCTTTTGATATAGCAGAATCGTATAGATCTCCTTGGAAATATCTTGAGGGGATCTCCAATAGGATTTACAACCATAGGCCTCTTTTTGGCTTATTGCTCCACCAGTTTCTCGAGACGCCATTATTGCACATACATCAGCCCAATAAAGCAATACATGACGCTTGCAACCTTGTCTCGCTTCCCGGCTACAAGATTCCACGTCGTACATTAGCTTTATGATTATTATTTCACCTTTCCCGGGCCGTCTTAAATATCCGGTGGTTTCCAGCTTTGCTACCCTCCTTCTCGCTCTTTTCTTGTAATTGCAACCAATAAAATACCATCAACAAGTAACTGAGAAATAACCGTATTCCGCCTCCAGCTCCACTAGAATTTCCAACCCTCGGACGTACACCAGAAGCCTAATCAACAAAGACGGCGAGAGAAAGCACATAAGCTGAGCATTGAGCGACTTGATCAAATTAGACCTTCATCAGCACCAAGCAAGCAGCGTCCGAATTCCAACAAAATAATCGCGACAGAACACAAGAAACCTATTACTACACTCCCCAGCGTTATCCAACTCAAGTCACGACAACTTGTCCAACCTTGTTCTTCTTCTTCTGGTATTTATCTCGCCGATGCCAATGGATCCAATACGAACGTGCCGTCCACCGATACTGTCATCGACGCCTGCAGTTTATCAATTTCTTCCTGCTCCAACGCTTTCACTTCCAAGCTCGCAGCTCGAAGCCTTAAGCTTCTTCTTGCTCCATCGTAATTTAGCTCGCTCAATTAATCATATCTAGCGAAATGCATCATCATAACCCGTTGTCTCTTCTCAGAATTCTTCCAATTTCCAAAATTTATTTCCTGTCTATAATAGCAAAGGCCAGTGTACGTGATGAGAATTTCCATCGGAATTATAAAATACCATTGAGACAAACAATGCAGATTACAAAACTGTGACATGTTGTCATTTACCTCTAACGACACAATCTCAAACTTATCCGATTGCCAATTCCAAACTTTGCCTCATCTGTTTCTATTCAAAGCGTTTTTGGCTTCTTCTTTGGCTCATATGACACGGATCTCCAAACCCTCATATGGCTTCACGCCCACCACAACCGCCCGCCTGCCGCGCCCCCTGCCTGTGTCCTTCCCGCCATTATTACCGCGCGAACCGCAGGAGCCAAACAGTCAGCAGCAACCCTGCTTCACGTAACAAGTATATCTGCTCTTTAATACTTTCTCTTTTGAACATGATGATCCGTTGTCCACTAAAGCGTCTCGGTGAACCGCTCTTCTTGGCGTCCCTCCAAACCGAGGCTATTACCGCAGCGCTACAACCTCCCTTCTTCCTCATCACTTCTCTCCCCCCTCTCTCGCTCGCCCCGCCCCTTTTG
This sequence comes from Sphaeridia pumilis, assembly GCA_034698345.1. Lineage (NCBI taxonomy): Eukaryota > Metazoa > Arthropoda > Collembola > Symphypleona > Sminthurididae > Sphaeridia > Sphaeridia pumilis. The sequence continues at coordinate 7,150 of JAQGBJ010001513.1, read as the reverse complement.
ACCCCCGGTGCCCTTCTCTCCCCCACCTCCCCATCAAAACAACAACAACAACTCCACGTTTGTTTACTACTTACTTCCACCACTCTCTCCTCCATCTTCTCTCTCTCTTTTTACAACTTTCTCCAACCAGCAGATTCTGCCTTCTTCTTCCTCTCTCACATCTCACCGTCATAAATCACAATTTGGACAAGATTACTTGGCCAACCACCTGCTGGGGAGCTTTAGCCACACGCATTTTATTTTTCCAGCTTATACATTTCAATTTACTTCCATATATAGCCTCACCAACACAACTGCCTCCTTCCTTCTTTGCTTTCTTCCGGCAAACATAACCATAGCTTGTTTCATCCACACGTTTCAACATTTTTCGACTGAAAACTGTAAAATACCCGCCGCCTGCCTTCTTCTCCAACACGATACTGCTGACATACACCATTTCAACATATCTTTCGCACGTTTCTAGATCTTTTGCTTTCTCCAGCAGCGCCTTGTCTACTGCTAAGCTGACTATAACTTATTTTGCTGTTACCGCTTTCACCATTGCTTTCTCCAGCCTTGTTTCGCTTGCCTTTCTCCATTTCCTCAATCCTTTATTTCATCTCATTCCATCTCTTCTACCTCCGTCCCGTTTCCTTACACAGGAAACCAAGTAAACCAAGTTACTCTACTGTTTGTTTCTTCTTCTTTTCCTTCTACTATTTTCAGACTCAGTTATTATCATCCAAGTTAAGCCCACGGATGGGGCGCCGGCGAAGGACACATTTTCTTCCCCTATTTCCGTCGATATTATATTGCTTTGCTCCTTCTATGCTATGCCTAAGTAAGATTTATTAGTACCTAATAATAACTCTGGAAAATACCGGACCGATGAGCTCTTTTAGAAACGCATAAACACTAAAAAGTACGCACTGAGAGAGAAAGCCGGGAAAAGAGACCTGTCTTTAATTTTTTCAATTCACAATTTATGCTCCACCGGATACAGAATTTCAATCAAGGCACGTGGCAGCCAAAGCATGTTCAAAACTCTCTAGCAACGAGTAAGATTCTTGAACTTGCTGCTACAACAGCTTCTCTGTTGCTTTTAAAACCGGCTGAAACTTGGAGAAAGTTGCAGCGCTAATAACACTGTTCCATCACACCTAAAAACTTTCTCCGTCCAAGAAACATTAATTAGCCAAAGTGCAAGCTATTACCTGGCAGAGCTTGAGCAAGAAAAGAACAAAACACCAGGTTTCTCGGAACTTGTGTGTATTTCTCAAAACGTTCAAAGTTTCCCTCAGATGATCTAAAACCTTCACTCATAAGAGACAATATGTGTGTAAAAGGGTAAAACAGCTCTTTTCAAGGTAAAAAAGAGTAAATAAACTCATTTGGCATTCAACTGGCTCAAAATGACGTCCTTTTGCACTTTCGCAATCGCAACAACAACAAACATCGAAGCTCAAACATCGGAAACTGAACAAAGAGTGAAAGCAATGTTGCTGTTGCACAATTCCGCGAACGAATCTTCTCTTCCTCTGTTGGCTCCATTAACGTAATTGAGTACGTGGTTCGAGTACTCAATGACTTAATCCAGGAGAAGAGGCAAATTCAAAAAACAAGACTCGCGCCAAACTGAACACCTGTACAAAGCCAAACAGTAGGAACAGGCTGTGCCTGGCTCGGCAGGAAGCCAGGACATTGATCGCTTTTGTTGCTCCTGCATCGGTATTTTCCAAGTATTACAACGACTTCCGCTGAATTGGGCCACAGGACGGTCGATTGGGACAACAAGTTTTTGGTGAGCCTCCCGTCGACACTGATTACTGTCATCGAGCTGACTTTCACCTGCCTGCCTTCCCACTTCTGAACGAGCTTGAGCATATAATTGCTGCTTGGAAAAGCTGCAAAAAAACTGGGAAAAGCTCAACTTTCTCCACAAATATTTCCGTAACCTTTACAAGCTTCCTGACACTTCAAAAGTCACGTCTCAGGAAAAGTATATATTCTTCTGACCGGCATTTAAACTCTATGACTTTCACTTTTGGACTCTCTGCTGTTTACTCGAGTTATTTACACGCTTATAGCTCAAGTTGAGCAACAACACTTGGCCAGGTAAACGCCTTCAAAGCAAACACGCCATCATCGTGACTTTCACAACTTTCACCGGCTTCCCTCTTTTTCCGCACTTTGCTCAACTTCAAACGATATATATTTTGGACTCAATCTGAGCATCAACCCTTTGAAATCTGACGCTTTCCCACTAGATTCATCCTTGCTGAATACTGCTTTCGCTTTCACTCAATTTAATTAAAAATTCCAGTCTCATCTCACTTGCCCATTTCAACAAAGTAACTACAACAACCGACTAAACAACTTGAAATGACCAACATGAAAAACTTTCAAGTATCGAGTTTGTGTGGTCGGTCTCTTGATGAAATACGACACCTACAGGCAACATGCAACTTTCCCCAAAGACTAACCAAGACATCTCGAGACTTGGAAACGCCAAATTGGCGTCGACTTCGCAGGCCACATATACTTGAGCTAAAAGTTGTGTGACTTCAGTGGCGACGCCTCAACTGTGTCCTCAGTCATTATCACTGAAGACCGTCAAAACCATAATACTTTCTCTTCTCCTCGCCGCAAAACGCCAACACATTATAACCAATATATATTTCTTTACTTTACCACTTAGCCTCTGCTGTTGCCAGCTGTTTTCAGCTCAGTCGGTAAGTAGCAGCAGGTCTTTCTTTCCGTCTGCCCAAAGTAAAAGTCTTTTGGACGCTTTGCAACTTAAACGGCTTATCAGACGCCAAACGATACTGTTTCTCCCCGCCCCATTCACACAAACTGTTGTTCCTGAGATCCAACTGACACTTTGGCCACCGACTTTCTCCATAGCCTTCAACGGATACATTCACAGTCAGGATTCAGTCAGAGGAGACCGAAATTGGTCTGGCCCATCCGGTGTAACTTGAAATCACGACACTGTCAAAGTCAAGGGCTTTTTCCGACAACGAGCGCCGTGGTGATGATCATATGGCTTCAAACTTCAAAGAGAAAGTCGGAATTCTTCAGTGCTTTCCCGAAAACTTCTAGTTTCGCCACCGCAAACTCGGAGTATACTCATTAGATCAAACTACTTCCGCCAGGTTTTACTGAGTGTAGTTCCACTTCCGGTTTTTCAACTGTTTGCTCATAACAGTAAAATATTCCCAAATATTCTACTTTCTCCTACCAAAATACACTAGAAACTAACTAAAGACGACAATACATTGTACCCAAGAATCTCTTATTCCTGCACCGAATGTATCTAATGACTATATACACTAATTATAAAACAATCACTGAAACACATTCAAAATTTACTTTCACCGGCATCAATTGAAAAACAAATAAAAAGATACAGGATACAACAACTCCGCAACAGCGCCATCTACCGTCCTCTCTTCTCCTCCCGCTTGCTCCAACTCTCCCCTCCCCAGCGCCATCTATCGCTCAACACTCACAACTCCCCCTAGCTTTCTCTCCTCCTCTCCCCTTTTCCCGCCAGATCTCTCTTGCACTTTCTCCCGCTCTTCTTCCCTACAACGTACCCTACCTTTCCCCACATCTCCTCTCAGCTTTCCGCTCCCCCTTGCGTACAACTTTCTTCCCCTCAACTTTCCCCGCTGTCATTCACATCCACAACTCACATGTGTTTCCATCTTGTTCAACGTTATTCCCCGTTTGTTCGTCCGCCGCCATGTGCTTTCTTCCTCTATAACAAAACCCCATCGACTCGCCTCTCTCTCTCACTCACTTTCAGCTCGCTTTCTTTCTCTCCCTTGTCGTTTACGAGGTTTCCATGTATATTTCTTTCTCTCTCGTCGTCAAGTTCAAAAGATTCCTAGTTTGGTTCAACGCTCCCCTCCTGCAATGCAATCTCCAACATCGCTTGCATTCAAAGTAAGGCCAAACTTTTCGCCCACAACTGTCTAGTCCTCTCTTCTGTCTGTAGCGTTTGTATTCAGTCAGTTTGTCTCGTGACTACCAAGTTTCTCCCATGCACATAAACCAAGAAAGAACGTGAAGATGAGTGAAAAACGGGTGATGATGATGATCGCCAGAGAAAGCTTATCCAGCAGTCACAATGCACCAGAATCGGCAATACCACTGGATATTTTAAAACTGTAGTATTTTCCACACATGTGACCAGAAAAAGCCAGCGAGTCGGAAACCAGAAGAAGGAACCACATTCAACTTCTATTGTCTCCTAATAGCTCCAGTCGACAAAAATGAATCCTTCTTCTTGTTGGCTCTTATCTAAAACTTCAGGAGCTTTAGACCAAAGAACTAGCTTCTTTTGCTTTTCTGTAAGGACAAAAGACATTGGGGAAACCAAACGAAAATGATGATGATGACAAAAAATTTTAATCCGACCCCACTCCTATTCTTCTCATTACCGGAAGAAAGCCAATGCTTTCTCTTCTTCTTTCGTCCTCATCCTCCAGAGGCGTAAAGCTCTATTGTGATCCACGTGGTTTTTGTTTCAAAAGTGAAGTTCTGTAATCTACAAGTTTGAATAGCTTCCAGTTACTTGAACAAAACCGCGCCGAAGGACCGGAAGGAGTGCGGGCGGGCGCACTTAAGGCGGAGATGACGCGTGGCGCGCGTGCCTCTTTCCATAAGCGTAATGCCTTCGCCGTGATTGACTGGACGGGTGCCAAATTACATGGGCGAAATTTCTACATGCTTTCATTATCGACCTTTTTTTCTATTCGCAGTTCTAAAAGCTAGGACGAAGAATACATCACAGCCAAATGCCCGAATCGATTTCATTTTTCAGTGTCAAAAAAGCTGCTTGCTTCTCAACCTTGTTCGATCAAAATCTCACTCAGTCAGTCAGCATAGAGCAAAGGTCACTTTTAAAAGCTGAGCCTCGAATAACACCCAAGATTGATTGAATTTTCAAAACGTATACACTCGGTCAGACGTTGTTGACATTTTACAAGTACAGGAGCTACCGGCTCCAGGGCAGTAGACATTGACTGACTGACCATCGAGTGAGCAGCAAGGGTCAACTCGATGGCTCTCGAAAAAATCCACAACATACATCCCATCTCTCCCACATAGCATTTCCTGCCAGGTTCCTGGAGCCACTTGGACGTGTAACTACTTCCGCCAAGCACTACTTGGACACTTCCGGGAATTGCTCCTCTGCAGCCACTCCATCACTGTACACGTCAGCTGTATACTGACTTCCGTATATATACTCAACCTACAATAACAACAACCACAACTGGTCCACCTGTCAAAATTTGAGGTATTCCCAAGTACCATTCTATGGATTTTTAGAATTTTTTTAAACATGTCCATGTACAAAGTCATCTTCGAAGAATAGCTCTCAGCTCCCACTCCACTTTCACCAAGTACCATTTACGGAGCACGTGCTCGTGCTGCTAACCTCAAGCCTCAAGTTCAAGGTACATACTCCAGAATGGAAGTCTTGAACATCACACACGCACCCAAAATTCATACGCTCGTGCAGACAAGTAAATTCCCGAGGCAAAACACATATAAATGTACACCTTTCACCGAAGCAACAAAACCTTCCGTAAATATCAATTCTCAATAGCCTCTATTCACCATTTCAGCATTCAATATTTTCTACACCCTCGTAAATGCATGAAACGTATCCACGTTTATATTCACGCATCCATACAACACAGCTATTATATTGCTTTCGTTCCGCACGTTCCGCTTTCACTTGGATCGCTACCCTGCGTTTGGCATTCAACTCAAACTCGTAGCTAATAAGTGCGTTCATGTAGAACGAACCGAGTCAATTCTGAATCAATTTTCTCTTCTCTGGTTCTCGTTCCTAGGGGCTTTTCTATGGGTGAAAGTTGCTACTACACACTTTCTCCTTTCAAATTACAAAACGTAATTCCCAACACCTCCTCGCAATCCCTATTCAAAAACCCAAGCTGATACAACTTGAATGGCTTCAGCCCCTTGATTAGCTAAACAAATCCACATGAACTTTACAATTCGGGCGGAACCAAAGTCAGCGCCCAGCTTCCGGCATCCACTGCATGCAACCGACTTTCTCCTTTGCAACTTTCACCCACCTTCTATATGTTTTCACCTGACCAAACTCCAGCCCAGTAACAGCAGCTGCCATCATGAAACTCGCATTACCATCAATTCACCTTGATTCTATCAACGCAACTTCCGAGAGCTGCTCACATTGCTTTTTCCATGTCCTCATCAAAGCTGAAAACTAAAAACAGAAACACGCCATTCTCCAGTCGAATCCAAAAGTCGCTTATCAAACCAACCGTAAAAAACAAACCACAACAGCCAACTTTCTCTTCTCTACAACAACTTTTGTCTTGTTCAAACAAGCTTTTCCACATGACCAACGCTCAAAGTGAAAGTCGTCGGTACAATATTTTCGGATTTTGTTGTTCCAAAATCAAAGACTGACAGTTATTGATTCCCTAGTTTAATCCTCTCCATACCCCCGCAAAATCACGATTCGTCGACAGTCAACTGCCATGACATGGCTTCGGTCATAAGATAAATATTGTTTCAGAAACATGTGCGAATTCATTCAAATCAACGACTCGTGTGACGTTCAATCGAGACAAAGACATAAATCAGACGCACTTCAACTCTCATTCAGTTAGTTCCAACTTCGAACGAATCTCTCTCCCATCTGAGCTTTTCCAAAGATACATTCAACTACTTTCACCCAGCGAAACAACGCAATCCCTTCAACTGTGAACCAGTCGGAAAGCAAAGTGAAAGCGGCACAATTTGCAGTAACCAATTTCCTTGACAATATCCAACACAAGCCTAATTTGTCCAAAAGATCTTCAAAGCCCCAAATTCGAACAGCCACCAAAAATGCTTCCTCCAGCCCATGTAATCCTTCGGCGCTACTTTTTTTCTACATTTTGGTTCTTCAACAACCTGCATCTTACGCCTTTGGATTCTCTTCAAAGTCGCCTGCTCTCTAGTTTAACTTCCGCTTTGCCTCCTCCCTTCAGCCACATATGAACGCTTACTTTCTCCAACTTTCACTCCCGCCCATGCATCCAACATAGTATCCGCTCCATTAGCTTCAAAAAGGAGCCATTTCTTTGAGCCTATTGGTTTGCAATTTATCTCCGCTCCTTAT
>JAQGBJ010001512.1:0-22508 GCA_034698345.1 Sphaeridia pumilis | reverse complement strand
TTCGAGTGTGTGGAGAGTCGAGATGCCAATGTCATTTCAAGATTACCCTTCAGTCCAATAAGAGGCGTCGTCAAGACTGTGAATGCGGTGACATGTTTAAAAACTTTGAGGTGCTGCATTTGTTCGAGGATAAGTCCAGCTCCCACCATTCCAAATCTGCAAGCACAAGGTCCAAAATGTAACATGGGTTCGATTCACGACGTTGGAATATCAGCATTTATCTTTGAAGTGCAAGGGACGCCTTGAGTCCACTTACCCTGCGATTATGAACGGAATGCATACTTGCGAAAGGATCGTGTACCATCGCTCCTGCTTGACTTCGGGAATGAGGGACTCTCGAGAGTCCCGGCTCCTCATGCCATTCGGGTCGGCTTTTGAAGAATCAGATCCATTCATCCCGAGAGAAACTTCGCCCGGCGAAACAGCAAGGCCTTCTTCAGCTGGGTACGGCGGTGGCGGCGTAATGGTGAACACAGGTCGACCGTTCACCAAATCCACTTGCTCCTCTTCCACGTCCTTTTTTGGCGTTCCAGCATCCATTTCCTTGCCTGGCTCTCCGTGGATGGCTCCTTCGGCCATAATTTGGCGACTGATGTCTACCTCTTTGTTGGCGTAGTCCTGAATTTCCAACAGCATCTCGTGCAGCACGGCTGCTTTAACCCTGCACACAGATCAAAAACAAAAAACCGAATCAATATCCAGGTCACCAGCCAGCATCAAAGGATCGACCTCCATTGTTGCGAACGTATATTTACAAAATATCCCTCCGCTCTTGCCACTATACCATCAGCCAGGAGAACAAAACACAGGGATTACAAAGCCACAACGCTAGCCAAGTCCAAAGAAAACTTTGCCAATTTGCCAATAAAAACAAGAGGCACTCAGGCACACATCAAAGGCGGTTTAACCAAAAGGTCTCAAAGAACCAAAAAGGTTTCATTCCAAAACAACGATTGTAGTATAGCAACAAGTTCCGCTCCTTCCTTGATACTAATTTCAAGTACAGGCAATATCCGGTTCACTGGATCCTCTCAGATAAAATATTCGCAATCCCAACTCTTTTAGCAGTTTCAGTAACAGCAGCTCCCTCTTGACAAAAATCTCTCTGTAGACATCTGCCAACCTTTGAGAATCAACTATCATGACTTCACATCTTGTCTTCCCACAATTAAACTCTTTCTCGCTCTACATACAATGGCCATTTCGACAAAAATCTCCGCCAGGGTCATGTCACCTTCGTACACACAGTTTAAAAGTAATTTACCCACTTAAATCTCTACTAGTCCCAGTAGTTTCCCATGCTACCAACTTAATTTCCACAATCTTTTCCAGTCCACAGTCTAGCAGCTATTAACACTACATCTCCGGAACCTTCTCAACGTTTGCTGACCTCCTCAACTTCTACTCTGCGCGCTACCTGAGCGACGCTTTGCCTGGTCGAAGCGCTTGATGGATCTACGAAAAAACGTCAGACGCTCTCTAAGCTACAACAATTCAGCGCATCTGCAAGGTAATTGAAATTCATTTGCTTTTCATGTGATTCATGTTGTTCTTTTTTAAATTTGAATGACATCCTCCTCCCCTCCTCCTCTCTGACTACAAAAGTCTGGATAATATGTGAACCAATTTGCGAAATATTCACAATTTGCTACTATCAACTAAATTTACTGGCTCTAGCCAAGGTCGCCGGATACATCATGTACATCGACCTGCATGAATCTCATCTTCACTTTAGAAAAAGACGAGCTTGCATTAAAAATGCTTACGTCACTTTCCCGTTAGAGCTAAATTTAATACTCATCCATTATGATTAATCCAGCACCGAGAGAAACTGAATTAATCCAACAATAATTCAAAGCAAAAATTCTATTCAAACTGCTTCAGCTTCAGCATCCGCAGAGCCAGTGCCCGCTCACAAATTGTTGTTTCATTAATTGTAGTAAATTAAAAAATGTTCAAGGCATAACTAAGCATCCAGGTCAGGTGTAAACAAATGTCTGTAGCGAAAATAGATAAAGGAACCATTCAGTTAGTGACGCAAGCTTAAATTATTAAATAACGTTTCTGTCGGTTAGTTTCAGAATGTCAAGGGAAAGCAATATAATTATATGGCAAAAAAATACGTTTGCAAGGGGGTATTTGAGTACGTACATTTTTTTGCAAGGTTAACATAATGAGGGCATAAAAATTGCCAAAATTGGTGCATCTCATTCTTCGCAACAGATTACCAGGGGGTCGTTAGAGAAAAATACGAACGTGAGTACAGAGAGAGACATGCGAAATTGGTAGCCGCTACTTACCACTCAGACTTGCTATTTTCTCCAGTGAGTTGTTCACCCATGATTAAATAGTCTATTATACGATACGATAGAAGCACTTTTAGTCTCTCAAGGATTGTCTAGTGGTAGTCGCATATATTGATAGTCAAAGTCAAGTACTACTTTAGCTCCAGCAGCAGCGCTAGTATAGTAGTTGCAGAAGCAGTAGGAGCAGCAGCGATAGTTGCACCAATAGCCGCTCTCGAGCTTTTTTAGACTTGTTAAATCATCAGTCTATTTCCGTGTCTTCTCCAGCGTCTTTCACCAGCGTCATCATCCAGATCAAGAAGACCTCTAAAAGATCATCATTCCCACACTTTCAAATTAGCTCCACATGCACAAGTCTTATTTAGAGTTCTAGCAGCAGAAATTCAAAAAGACATCCATGACCGACTTAATTGCAAACGGCATCCTCACGTTTTCAGACATTTGACGACACATTATTCGTATATGGCGTTCCCTCAATTTCCTTGTTATTATGCCCTTCACGTGTTTCAAAGATAAGCGTTATATATGTATAGTCAGCTTGAACACAACCACATGGCAAAACATTTATCAGCGGGCATTATCTACCTGAAATTCTTTAGTCTCATCGTCCCCACCGCCGATAATACAATACAAGGGCACGCATTTATAAATGACAAAGTGCAAGTTTAATGACAAAAATCACTCTTTTGTTCCTTGCTCCTGAAGCACCTAAATATAGTTTTATGACTTGGCTCCACAATCTATAACTCTTAAATGTTCCAACTAAACAATAATCATATATTTATATATTATATATAACATAACTGCCGGCGGCCCTTTTGTTCATTCACCATTCTGAAAATTCTGCAAATCCATCAGATACTCATCATTGTCATTACATGAATCCGCACTAAAGCCACCCTCGCCAAATATCTTTATTATTGCTACAACAGCCTGAGATTATTCTCCTGCTCACAGATCCCATCATAATAACAATGCACACTTAAACCCACAAAATCCCTATTCGAGTTCACAAAACAGCACCACATTTTTGCAACCTTTCCTTTTGTTTTGCTCACAGCCCACCTTCAAATGACCCTTTCCGGAGGCTTCTATCATAGACGTAAATTAGGAGCTAAATGCCCCCAGTATAGCAACAAAAATTTCTAGAAACCTGACACTCAACCAATCTTGACAAACTGCCTGGGCTAAAACCCCTAGAAGAAATCCATCATCAAAGCTCTTTAGCTTCTAGCATCCTCGGTTGCCATTTTACCACCGGAGTTTGGTTGGGCTTCGGTTACGTAAGTGCCCCCATAATAAGATTTTTCGCCAAGCCACCACCACGAGCATCTCCTAAATTAAAAGCGCTCATCATTTCCTTCCTCTCCTTCCACCTTCTGGAATTATTATATAACCAACGCTCCAAACTAGCACTCCATTTTATGGTATCCCTTTTACGCTTCTACTAGGAGCGAAATTGGATCGAAGCGAAAAACGAAATTGCCGTATCGTTAGGTGAAATTGGGACGTTCTCAAGCTTTTAACGGCTCAACTAGCTCTTTGTTTCTGTTTACAACTTTTATATAACTAGAAAATTTCTATGCATGTACACAATCCTACACAATAACTTTACCATAAAGGGCACACACGTAACCTTTATTTTTTAGACGCGTCGTAAGGGAAGGCTCAGCCACCTAATCTATCTATGTAGTTCGCAGCAACCCATTTACCTGGATTCTACTGGAAATGACGCAAAAGGTTCTACAAGCTGACAAACACATGGAAGAATATTCCCTTGTCAAACTAACTGCAATAACAAATATCTTTGCGATGCGTGCCTCACGCTTCGATATGTTCCACTCTTTCTGACCTATTGACGCCATAGTCATGGCTAATAGTCTTAAGCAACTTATCGCCATGGACAAATTATTCCGTCCGCTGTTTTTGTTATCGTCTTAAACTAACCAAGTGCTTACTTTTCCGGCATCCTCTTTGGCCAACAATGTTTGTTCAATAGTTCACGGTGCTAAGACTGATGCCGGTTTAACCTTCACGGGCATTCAATTCCCTTCAAGAAAACAGGCTGACTTAAGCGTAATTCTAGACTCTAGAATCTAGCACCACGACGTAATGGTATGTCATTCGGGATTGTATGCACGTGTACCAGTGTGATTTCACCATTTTTGACCCACGACCACAACTTGATATCTTGTGCAGCTTTCCAAGTCCAGAGACATCAAAGTTGACACTTTGAAACGTTTCACGAGTTGCAGTGAAATTTATATGTATTAATTAACCATACGAAAAAAAGTCTCCACACATTCAAGAAAGCGAGGCAAAAGCTTTTTAGCAGGAGCATTATATAATACTGCTACAATTAAGCCACAACTTTCTAGATCCGCCTAGACAAGCCCAATCGTCTGGAGACTTGAAAGCTCAATTACAGCCATTCAAGGATCTCCGGGAGTAATTTGACGCTTGGCGAAATTGTAGAAGTCATAAAAGTCATAGAGTCACTCGATGCTTACGCATACATAACTTGTGTAACCAGCAATTAATGTGGTAACCAACTCAAGTCGTTTCAATCCCATGTCAAGTTCCGTCTTTGAAATCCGAAACATGAACCTAATATTGTCCAACTGTCTCGTGGTGTCTTTAACCTATTCAAGGTTCTTCAAAACTGAAAGTTCAAGTGTATCTTTTTAAGTACGAAAGGTCAAGGGAAATTTGAAACTGTTTTGGCTAAAAAATTGCTTTCAGGGTTTCTTTAAATGAAGCGGGAAAATTACCTGTTTGGGTAAAAAGATTGACTTCCTCCTGGTACGCACTTGATCACCTCTGATAACTTGAATTTATCACAAGACACAAATTCGCAACAACTTTTCCCACCACACTGCTTGCAAAATCCTTGCAAAAGCTCCAAAGAAGGAACAAAACACCGGTGGCACAAAGCTAATGCTAGTAACGATAATTCGACTTATCAAGAAGACCGCAACTTGCCGTGTAATTGTTACTCGTTCAACCTCACGCTTCAAATGTCTCCGGAAATGAGCAACACTTATCGCCGCCAGCCAATAGTTAGTTATATATTCATTTACTCCTCAATGCTCGTTATACATCATTATTACAAGCGACTGTAATGGCTGTACGTTTTCCTCTGGACCTGCAGCCACGCCACGAGCTTCAAAACGTTTCCAATATTTTTTCATCCACTTCCACAGGATCCGTGCATAAAATTCCACACAAAATTGGCCTGGCTTCCTTTAACACAACTTGCTTATTGACAATTTTTACTGATCCTTAAAGTACATATCTGCTGAGCGACTAGCCGCCAAAACACGACTTACAGGTTATATCTGTTTACTCTTTGAACACAAATGCCATTGGACTCACGTTTCAACAATTACAGCCCTCCACAACACTGTCAATGTTGAGGTGGTTTAGATGTAACTCGGTCGCTTGCAAAATACCCATCATTTTATTATCAACTCAAGCTGATACACAGGTAGACGAACCAAGTTCAAGTTGAAACTTTCCCCACTACGATTCGCCGCCGCACTTTCTGTTCCTTCGATACCTTCACCAAACGTACTAACCGCAATCAGACTTGCAAGACCAACTGAACAAACCCAAGACACAATCACAACAACACAGGTGTTTTGAATCAGTCACTCTCTCAATCCGTCACTCGTTCACAAGACTATATGCACAAAAGTACTGGGAATTTGACGTCATGCAGCTCAATTATGGCCACGAGCAAAAATCCAGCTATTTCTGCCAACATCCCGTTAGAATGCAATGGAATCAATTAATTTCTTCACTGTCGACATGCAAAGTTGGACAAAAGTTTAGTGCGCCTTGGATTCACACGGCTTGCTCCAATACTACTTTGATTCAAGAATCTCGCCATCAAAACAATAGAGCAGGAAACATTTCCAGGTAAATCAATCAAATTAATTCCGTCAATGCTCTTGAACTCGTCCTCGTGTCTCCTCGCTATTACATATACTATACAGTATATTTAGGAGCAGGGGAAAATATAAATAAGACGTAACTGTTGTAGAGTATATATATGATAAGAATTATACTCTGGATCTATATTTATATATATACACAATTTCCTTGAATGGCGCATAATCTGTCCTCCGATTTGATTGATGTGAGGGAGACAATCAGAAAAAAGTGTGCAACCGGGAATAACCCAGCCAACTTTTGCGAAATCGTAATACGAACCTTGCAGAACAATTCAATAGCACTCAGCGACTCAGTTTTTGTTTTTGTATCCAACCGGACTTGAGTAACCTTTCGACCGGCTAAATAACCTGCTTTGCCATTAACATGCCACAGAAGCAGGTTGCCACTTTGCAACTTTTTCGCCAATTTCCCACTGACAGCCAGTCATCATCAAGGATCTTCACAACACGTGCATTCCTGTCTCATATATTCTCATCTCGACCATCCAAATACGTCTCTATTAATCTTCAAAAATGCACATCCAAATTCGCAACCCTTCCATAAACCAACAAACAAGCTTTGTAAAAGTCTGTCGCAAATTTGCAAACGTTGACAAACGTTCCTCGCTCACGTTTCCTTACTACAGCAAATCTGCAGCTATATATATATATGCCTGACCCCGGTCTAAAAACGCTAATAAAATGGGTCGTCGTCGTCGTAGACTTGGTCGCAGATAACGCAGCAAAAGGCGGCGACAGCAGGACCGAGACACCAGGGAAGCCAGATCCATTTTACGACTTGACACTTTCACATGGGCGCCCATATTTTATTGCTTTTTCTCCATCCACATGGTTCCTTACGGGATTTGTTTCTCTGATATCAACTTGATAACATGTACACTTGGGACGGTGGGTCCAGTCCTTACTTTGAGTCCCGTACTCCATGGCTCCTAAAGCTCGGTAGTAATCAGTCATTTGAAAACAATCTAGGCCAACTCCAGCTGCTACTGTCGCCAAAGAAATTGTGCCGGTGACCCTCACCGGCCTTCTTGATTACTATTCAATCTCCATCAGTCTTTTTCACATGTCCACAAAACCTCATGAGCCAGCAACAACAACGTAAGGAAGAAAGAAACACGCAATGCAGCCCAGTCCGTTTGCCAACTCGAATTAAATATCCAACCACATCCTCGTCATGACATGACTATATTATACTGACTCATGTAATAATATTAGCAAATACGGTAAAAGTCCCTGATAATCCCCCCACCCCAACTAAGAGCTTCCCGGAACTTCGACTAACAATACCCCAGCTGTAAATGTTTCTTGCCAAAACTGTCAGACTCCACGCCGACTATATAAGCCCACAATCAAGAAAAAAAGCGTTCACCTCCCAACGATATCGATCCGAATTTATCTACCAGAGCAACAACATTCACAATTCTCATTTCACCGGTACGCACGAAACGTGCTCCAACTTCACTGTCTACAGGTAGGCAACAAACAGTAGCAGCCGAAATCGACAAACTATAATCACCAGGTGTTGTGGTGGTTCGCTGGAACGAAAAGTTTCCGATACAAATTACGCCCAAAGCAAACTGCAAAGAGGCTACAGAACAAGCTGACTGATACCGCATACTCTTGTGTATAATAGACTACCCGCACCAAAAAGCACGCCGAGAAACCTTGTGTCAATTTTTCCACCCCAAAAGTAGGTTAAAGCCGACATATGACTTTGTAACCAAGCAGGCTTTGCAGATGGTCAAATGTTTCAACATTTCAAAAACCGTATTTGATGGAAATATATATTCGCTTTCACCATTTTGATTAGCGGAGAAAGAGGGGAATTACAAGGGCAAAGGAATAAATTGACAAAACTGACTTACCATTAGAGTAGCGATTAAATTGATATCGCAGACGGAATTTTGGTAGCACTTAAGGCTCACTTTCAAGATTACATTTTTAACAGTTACAATTTGAAAATGGACGGGAGAGGCTCGCATCAATGCGTCCTTCCCAGCTTAAAGTTTAAGTCGCTGCGGCACAAGTAACAAGACAGACGGATTCTCACGTTCCACACGCTCAGCGCTCCAACAACAACTAGTCCACCAAAAGATCGACCAGGTCCCCACAAACACCAACAGCGCCGAGTTTCTCCTCGTCCACCAGCATGCAACCATAATAATATTCGCTCGAGGAGATCCGTGTGCCGCTGCCGTTCCTTCTCTCATTGCCATTTGCCAATCGGGGAAAAGTGTCGAGAAGAAAGCCCACTTGTATGTATGTTCGTCAGTATATATACATATTTGCGCCAGACCTTCTTAAATGTATACATGTAGGAGGCATGTGTGCAAAAAGAAGAATGTTTGCCAAAATACATTTATATTGTGGACCTTTCACTCATCCTCGTATAGACATACTTGGAGGAGCCAGGAGTATATATAAAACATCTCGCAATTCACTTCCGCCAAACCCCGGGTATTATAGTATAAATGTACATAGTATATAGTTGAGCACCTTTTCGCAAGGCAACAAAATATCTATTGATATCTTATCCCACAACACTTTTCCTGTAAACCGCCATTAGCCATGGGCTTGAACCGTGTAAACACAAATGTTCAACAACAGTTTACAGTGTAAGTCATGCATCATGAGCTTAGCACATGCATTGTGAGGCACGACGGGGCGAATTGCATGCTTCTGGAAATTCGCAAGCTATTATATGCGGACCTTGCCATTTTCTCTCCCGTGTGGCCCACTAGGGGCCGCGGAGTTCGTCAAAAGTCTCTGTATATCTTCTACAGACAATTCGACAATTCGTCCAAGAACATTGCAAGGATTCTGTCGACGCTTCTCGGAAAAATGTCCTCGCTTCCTACGTCACCGGACGCTGTTCCGTTTAGAGGGGCTTGCAAAATTGTACATCTTCTGCTACTACATAAACGTTCATTTGCGTCACCTTGAGGAAACCAAGCTTCCAAATTATCTATTTTCCTCCGCCATATCAGCGGGACTGGGGCACCCTGAATGAGTCAGTCAGTCAGACGTCCATTCTAAACCGTTCAAACCTTTCAAACGTTTTCAGTTAATTTGGAGCTGGAAATCCCTCTAGCAATTAACTTTTGAACTTGAACATCAACACATTTACCGACTTCTTCTTCATCACAACTCGAACAATCCATGGGCACAAGCCACTGCAACTAAAAATATGCATCAAAGCCTTCATGTTGTTAGTTAGCAGCATGCAAGCAAGAATTGATCAATTATGTTTGTTATCTAGCAACGCTATAGTACACAATCATGGGAAAATGACAAACCAATTGGATGCCATTATCATTCCCACGTGTTGATTTTTTAATATCAACTTGCATCCATTCATTGCGTCATTAATGCACTTATCCAAACCCTCGTATTCTTCTTGCATGCCGATTCCTATTATGACTTTTCCACAAAGAATAATCTAGAAGCCAAATCGGATCAAACAGTTGCTGGATCCCACCTTCCTTCAGTTTCTACAACAATGGAGGCCTTGGCCTTCTTGATCGGTCAAAACCAACAAAATCGCCCCTCAATCATTGATTTGAGGTGTGACTAATCCATGTATTTACAGGAAACCGGACAACCGAATCTATATGTATTTACAGCCACCAGAAGGGGACATGGACAAAGTTGAATTGACAAAATATTAAAAACTTTTCTCACGATTTATAGAAAACATACATACACACGACAATATATAGGAGATATCAAGGGAAACTGAATGGAAAGGCTGATCGAACGCTTTGGTATCTTTGAAAGATTAGTCAGTTATATATTCCTGCGACTGACTTTAACCCTGACAGGTTTGGATTAGTTTGGAATTTGTGCAATTCCTGAGCAATGACTTTTGCCACATGATTTGTCCCCGTGACGTCTAAATATATATATTAGAGCGCATATGAGTAATCCATAAGGTGATAGACAGGTCGGCAAACAAAATCCAAACAATATATAGAGTACCACAAAAAAACTAGTAAACAAAACGCTCCTATTATATATTTTTATAAACCAAAGCTTACGTTCAAAGGTCCTGTCAGCTACTTGAACCATTGCAACTTCCATTTCTCAGTCAATCGCCAAAGTTTGTCAGATGAACCGTGAAAAAGACGCCATTTTGCACAGGCCAAGCTTCAAACTCACTTGCACACACTACACTCGATGAAATTAAATTACATTATAAATATTAAACAAAGGGTTATTACAATTTCTATTATTGCACCAACTGTTCCACCTTTATCAGTCCTGCATTATTATTGCCTAGCGTAACTAAAATAATAACTATTTACACAAGGGAAAGGATAGCACCAACTGGAGGAACGCGGAACGAAATTTCAAGCAGCCAGAACGCTCACAACATGGCGCCAAAACCATTTCAAGCCCTGGTTACGCATTCTAGTTCTTACGTAATCAAAATCTCAATTAACTTACCGGTTCTAATGAGGAATTCGGTAGTCCTAGGAAGAGAGCGAGGTGGTTTCCGTGAACCCCGCGGGAAAACGCCCTGACGCTGACACGCTGTTTAGGAACGCCGGATGTCACCATTAAATTGTCTGGTTTGGAGTCCTCACGCAGACCAAGGTGAAAAAGAACAAGGGTATCCAGGTTTTGAGTTTGAATTACGACAAAAACTACAAAAGTTGCCCCTCTCTCAACTATACGCTTTCGTGGAGCTTTGACACAAATATCTCGCAATTGACTGAGAGGACCTCAACAAAGTCGAAAGAACCTTCGAACCTCCTTCTGACTGACAGCCAACTCAACAAGTTGTTGGAATCAATGTAAAAGTCACGCTCTCTCCTGGAGAAACGAAATATTTATTATGAAGGATAAAGCTGAACCTGTGCTATCGGATTCTAGAGTAATTTGAACTATAGACGTCGTGGTGACTATTATGAGAACTAAAATGTCCTTCGGCAACTGCTTGACGAATGTTTCATTCTCCGCTCTATTCCCTACTTAAAACAACTACTCGTGTCGAACATTAGACTTGTTGACAATGGAGGTAAAAGCTTTTCTACACTCGCTGCACGAACAAGATTGACAGCTGCCATCCGATAGATAATTTCGAATGCAGCGTGAGAGAAATACCTATGCCGACGTCTACATATGTACTAAATAGGCTTAATGGTCCTTTATCTCCTATTATAATTATGTATCTTTTATGAGCTTACAACCCCCGAAACCAATTAGCACCGATCAGCAGTACCTTTGGCGATATTACGTACAAGTCACAGACACCAAACGCGTGACAAGACGATTATGTTAAGCTCGCTCGAACTGGATAAGGTTGTATTGAAATTTGATCGGTGCAATGACTATTGATTGCCTCTTGAGTTTGATGACAGTCTACTTCATCATCAACTTTATTAGACTTTGCTGAGAGGACGAAGGGTACTTGCCATAAATATACTCAATGTTAAATTATACATACACATGAATTTTTCGGGACGTAGAATTGCACTTGGTATTCCCAAATTACTTATAGCTGCGAAACTTATTAACAACTTGAACACAATTCATTCCATAATCATGCCTTCATCTAAATAACAACAGTCAATATAATTTCAGCTATGAATTTCACCCGCAACATTAATCACCCACATCAGTATCTTTATCACCGATAGCCCACAATAGGTAGAACGCTACTGCCAGCAAAGCTGTGCCCGTTAAGTCTCCAAGAGCAGTCAAATATGGTATGGCGGAGTTATCAGGATCGATACCTTTCATCCACAGAACTCGAATCAAAATGTCGGCAATGTACAGTAAGAGAAGTACCTGTCAACATAAAACATCATATAAACTTGAGCAATGCAAAATGAAATTAAAAGCTGGAGAGGCTAAGCTACATTACCTGTGTCATTGCAGCGAGAAGGTAAAACATCAAAAATATTGGTGTTATACTAGTGTGCCCAGCCTTGACATAGCTTATGGTGTAGCAGAAAATGAGGTGACCAGGTACAACCATCAGCAGAAGAGCTCGTGCCGTCCTAGCATGGCCACCTGAAACATTACACAATTCACGTTACGTAGTTGAATGGCAACAATTCATGGTCTAGTCACTCAAACACAATTCACATACCTTTAGCGAAAAAGACTTGAAGCGGATTTGTACACAATGTCCCTTCTTCTCGAGGTAACTTTCCTAATTTCGAGGTACAGTGAAATGAAGTCGAAATTCTACTAGCTTGGACGGCCACCAAATTACCACCAACGCCATTTATGACAGGTTGAAAAACAGCTATTCCTTTGAACGCCCCCAACGCCAGGTTGAGTATTAGTCCACCACAGCTGAAATGAAAATGTTTGAATTCAGAGCTCTGACATTTAGCTACTTTGTGACCTTGTCCCCACGACTGAACCTACCTGCTGATTACCATCGCAACAACCACAGGCACCCATCCTGTGAATAACACTTCTCTAGTTTGTTTGTGTTTGGACGTAAGAAAGATCCATAATGGCATCGATAACAGGTATCCAATCATAATCAGGTACGGAATCCAAGGATGATTGTCTATAAAACAAATACCAACAAATGTCTGTAATACGTACTTAAACTTACTTAAACTTCATTTAGGCATGATTCGATTTATCTTACCTATGCTTGTGTAAAGCATCCCAGAAATACACGCCAATAACGATAAAGTGGTCAAGTCTCCAAGACTAGCTGCAATCGGAGTCGCAACATTGTCCGGATTGATCTTGTAGTGTCTTGATAAGACAATAACTAGCACCATTACGACACCTAGAGGTTCAGAAAAAAACATTTCAACCGGGTACGTTGATTACTGAATTTTTCAAGTTCATTCACAGATACCTAAGGCGAAGCTGGCCACAGATGCCGTTACCACACTACTGGAACATAAAATTAGCGCATGAGAAAAATTATACTTCAGTTCTTCGTCCATCATGTAATCGAGGCTGATGGCTGCAACTGATGCTAAGAATCCCACGACTATCGCTTGACACTGCAGCATCCAAAAAGGGAAGTTAGATATTAGCATGTAAAATTTCGTACCAATTCCTATAGATTACGGCGTAATCATTACGCACCTGAATCAAGGCCAAGTTTGCGACGGTCATATTCCATTGTGACTTCTTGCTATCCATGTTGCCCAAATTGGCTTGTGTCGATAAACGCGATGCTAAAGTCATCTCCAAGTTACCTATAGACCGTAGAAATCCTTCTTGTATTAACACAATCGTTCGAAACCCACTCCCAAATACCGAGAAAATACTTACCTTTCAAACCCAGCAACGCGGGAACCAATACATAAATCTCTCGAACCACCGTAAATACTTCCCAATGTTGAACTCTATCTAACACTAGTCCAGCACCAACCATGCCAATACCGGCAATCAAGAACGGTATAAACACAGATATAAAAATGGATATGAACGATTCCTCCTGGCTAATTTTGACTTCATATAACTCGTCTTCAACTACAGCTGATTCGTCCAGTAAATGTGACTTTTCTGCGTTCAGCAGCGTCATTTCGAGGAACTTGTCTGTCTCCCGTGCGTCTCCATCGTCGTTATCGTCCGGGCTTGGAGAGTCCAGTTCAAACGGCAACGAACAATATTTGACGTCCTCATCGTTGTAGTGTCCTTCCATCTCTTCAGGATAATCAAAATCAAAACTCGATTTACGTACGCCCAAGTCTTCAGAGTCAGTTCCACTTGGATCGCTTCCTGACCGATTGCTAGCCACTCTACGCCGAAGTATGCGAGTAGAAGAATCGGTGGTGATTCTTCTGACCTTTTGGCTCATAATCGTAACTAAATCAATCTCTGGTTTGTGCAGCAATGTAACCTAATCCCATCTCGTCATTAACTACTCTTCCATGAATATTCCTAGGTCAGCAGAACCACAGACTTGGAGCTAGTCCCGTCGTCGACGTGCCAGAGATTTCAAGGTTGCAAATGGTCGTATAGTCTTGTTGATAATATTTCATCGCCATTAATCTGCAAAAAGTAACCATTAGCCAATTAAGTTCCAGTTGAACACAATTTGGACTTACTCAAGAATAAATAACCCTATCCAGCATCGGCAAGCGTCCCTTGTACTTGTACTGCCAACCTGATTATGTCGCCACACGCTTCTTCAACATTAATGTTCGTCTCAATTAATTCATCCCATCAATGATGTTAATTCATGCTGGAAAAATTTCACTTGGCTTCAACACCTTAAAAACTTGAAAGTAGTTTAGGTCGACCACAGAGCCATCATGATGACCGTCCAACTTGCAGATTCGCAAATATTGAGTTACAAACCACCATACACTTGTATCACTCCTGTAGCTCGAATTACGAAACGGTTTCAACTGGCATTTGCAACGCTTCAGTTGTCACGAATTGTAAAGTCTAGTAAAGTACATAATACAGTTCATAGTTAGTATTTATCCTGAACAAATTCAAGCTTACCATAACCTCGGGAAGGTCGACCCGGTGCAGCAGAATGCAGAATCGATGTTATCTTCACCGGATTGCACTATGAGTGGACTAATACATAATTAATCGACTTTCGACTTTTATAGATGTCAATTAATTCCTTGTTTTTCGCGTACGTGGAGCAAATATTTATCTCAAGGCTACCGAGAAAGCTAGCGCAGTAGAACCGTTTGTTTACATATTTAAGGCACTAAATCCCATCACAGATGGGATGTATATTTATCTATTGTGTTATATTTTAAATACACATAACTATGACAGCGACGACGACGTTGAACGAACGAGGCAATGATTGTATTGCAGTGCCAAAGCAGTATTTCTTTCCATCAGCTCGTATTTGTTTAACATCTGATATCGCGCTTCGCGCTCTTCACCATGAAACAAAATTTTTGGCAAAACTGTTGCATGCAAACGCAGATATCCTTGATTTTGAGCCCGGCTTGCAAGGCGCGAATTTTACTTGTCACGCGGAATTTTCTCTCTTTCAAGGCATCCAACAACAAAACAACAACAATGAAGTTGACCTTTGACAAGGAAAAACGCTCAAAACGAAAATATATTGTTTCACTGTCTTCACGCTAAAAGAGAACATAGTCGTGCAGTAAGAAACAGAACTGTACTTGAATATTACTCTCTGTCGCTGCTGAAATGAGCTTCAAGTGTTCTGTCGGAAATGCCGCCTTACGGTGTAAGTCAAATAACAATTTCAGAACTGAAATATGTATATGTATACAAACTACTGTTTCTAAATTGATGTCATCACCATTTACAGGTTGGGGGCGAGCGATTCACACACTGGTTTCAGCCGGAGAAAACGACATTCACTTCAGGATCACTCCGAATTCTTTGACAATGACATCGATAGATTCTTCCTTGACCGTCGTTTGCCAGTGTCAGTTCGACAAGGCGTTCTTCTATCGGTGAGCACCTTGAAATCATCATGTGTGGAATAAAACGCTGATGATTTCTTTATTTATTAACTTCAACTTTGATGCAATTGCAGTTTCGAACTATCTGAAACCCAGGAAATTACCTGCAGAATGGCGTCCAAATGCATATTGAAGCCTTTCAAGTCACTGAGATTCTTGATACGTTGTACTGATGCCTGTGAAATGGAGTTTGATACAGAAAGAAGTGCAATGAAGTTAACTATTCCGTACAAAGGGGGTGTGAAAGTTCGACACAAGCTTCAGTTTTCCGTGGAGGATGACCCGATTGACTTGGATATTGACCCTGATAGTCTGTCAAACTTTATTGCTGCAGAGCCTAAGTTGATGCTTCAGAGTTTGTCAAATTTTGCGGTATCGAAAGGTGTATCTGATTTGACACTGAAAATGTCAAACAACAAATTGCTAATGAAGAACTGTGCCAATGATATGATTAAGAAAGGTTAGTTGGGCAAATGGACAGGAAAAATCCAGTTGATTGTGTGTCTCAAATTAATGAACTTATTCTGTCATTGTTTCAGAGGGTAAAGTGTATACTGAACTTCTGCTCAACTCGGTGGATTTTCGTCAATACAGTATTCAGGGAGACTGTGAGTTGACCTTCCAGATGAGAGAGTTCAAATCTTTCATTTCTTTCGCCGAACAGATGCGTGCTGCTTTAACTATGCACTTCAAAGGCCCCAAGGAGTAAGTCAAATTACTGGTTTTTACCTATGAAAGAGTACTACATAAGTTTGAGGCTAA
Organism: Sphaeridia pumilis; assembly: GCA_034698345.1. Taxonomy (NCBI): domain Eukaryota; kingdom Metazoa; phylum Arthropoda; class Collembola; order Symphypleona; family Sminthurididae; genus Sphaeridia; species Sphaeridia pumilis. The sequence continues at coordinate 6,089 of JAQGBJ010001512.1, read as the reverse complement.
TAGCTTTTGGTTTGGCAGACCGTTCATGGTGAAAGCACAGAACGAAGACGGACTGTACATTGCAACCTTAGTTTTAGCTACTTCATCAGTTGGTGCGGACCGTATTGCGCGTCCGTCGACTAGACAGGCATCTTCGTCCTCAGCGTATCTGAATACGACAACTACACCAGCTCGTTCAGTAGCGAAAAGACCTCGGGTTGAGCCTCAGCAAACGTCTTCAACATTGAATCATCCCTCGTATGGCCCAATAGTTGTAGAAAGTACCAATGCTAACGCCAGAAACACGATGCAAGAGAATTCTCGCTCCTCAACTATGCATCGGTCCCAGTCATCGTCAGCAAACGTGAACCGAGAGAAAACAGTAGAGGAAATTGTATTGGAATTGGATGAACATCACATTGAAGACCTGAATGCTGCTACAGTGAATCAAGATGTAATGTTGGATGTTCCTGATATAGATATGGAAACGGCGGATGATGAAGGGTCGAGATCTCCAGACTTGAAATGCATCGCATTCCGGAAATCTAGATCTAATAGCTTTACTAGTGCTAATGGCTCCCAGTCGATGCTCCTAGATGACAATTTGCCTGTAGTAGAACTTGAAAACGATGAAAATGTAGTTCATCCGTCTTCCGGCTCGAGAGATATCGAAAGGAAACGAAAACGTGTAAAACTGCTATTTCCAAATGCAGGAAAAGTATTTGATCCTGCTAGAGACATTCCCGGCTTTAACGATATAATTTGTGAAGGAACTGACGAAGAGGATAATTAATTGATGATTGAATGTTTGTTACTGCATTAAACTAACCTTAGGTTCCTCAAACAGTACAATCTGCAATATTTTCTCATCGACGATTATCTTCGGATCTTATACACTGGTACATGTGCCGTATTTGTATACGGCTGCCTACGTCTAAGCGTTATATTATATAAATACATATGCATATATGTAGCACGAATGGCTCTTAAGATCATCTGTTGTGTGAAGGTGACTCGTGTTTACGTATAAAACCAAACAAACAACCATTTTCAAATGGACTGATTCCGATTGACCTCTTGCCAAAACCACCCATCTTGTAAACGTCAATTTATCAATTTGCTATTGAAAAGGCACAATAAGCTAACGTGACAATGGCATCAGTAAGATCATCACTCCTTACTTCGAAAGCTCTCCGATTTTGTTTCAGTATTTCTCCTGTTTGTCCAAGAAGTTATTCAGCTTCTAAATATGACCCTCCGGTTGACGCTGTTGACGAACCACAAATTCATATTCCACCTTACATCCCACGTCAAGGAGAACCAGTGGACGTCATTAGGGTAATTTTTTACAAGCTATCAACTATAATCATTAATCTCTACATGCCTTCTTAACCGTGCTTGTTTCGTTTCAGGCTCGTCTGGTGTACCAGTCCCGAAAGCGGGGAATGTTAGAAAATGGACTCCTTCTTAGCACATTTGCATCAAAATATCTGCAAATGATGACCGAGGAAGAACTTCGGGACTACGATCGGCTCATCAACTTGCCTTCGAACGACTGGGACATCTTTTACTGGGCAACAGGGGTCAAACCGATTCCAGTCGACTTCGATACGCCGATTATGAAGAAGTTCGTCGCCCACGTTCGTAACAATGACAGGGAGGCGCGTTTCCGACAACCTGACCTGTAAGCCATCATAAATTTGCAAATTTTCTGTAAACCGCGCCAAAAATTGCAGTTATATAATGCGACTAATGCATGAACAATTTATTTGATTTCAGGAACAATCAAGCTAGTCAATAGAATATCATGTGGAAGCGGTTTCAAGGTTTCGTCCCACAGTAGAGATCCTCTTTTTGTTCATGTTTCAAGAAACATAATTGTTGTTGAGGCTAGTACCTGATGTATCGAACGTTAATACAATTTTACCAAAGGTATGTAAATAACTAAAATCAGACAGTTCGTCAGTAATAAACTGATTCTAACATCAATTTCCCATTTCATCCCTTTGTTATGATGTAAGCAGCTATCCTTTGTTCCAAGGAACCAAGCAACAGATGTACCTGATACATGTAGTTTGATCAATTTTGAACAACATGGCAATACACAGGCACCTGGATACACATGTCGTAGCCCATACTTGCTTGCGGCTTTCTGTTAAATCGATGAATCCTTGTGACGCAAGACCCTGCACAGTTCATTTATACCACAGCTGAAAGTTACATGGCCAGAACGGTCACGATTGAGTCTTTCGGCCACCTCAGTTGTAATCATGGACGAACGAAAGACCAAAGAAGTTCTTGACTTCATCCTCAGTGCCTACCGAGCCCGCCTAGCCATTCAGGACACCTCAGACAATTGTCCCTTTGACTTCAAAGCGTATTTAACAGCATGGAAGCGTTCATCTACATCTTGGGATCAGCTCAAGTTGGTTATACGACAGAACCTTGGACTTTTACTGCAAGAAGGAATTTTCGATTCGATATTTCCCTACCTTGTGCAATCGTTCCCTGGAGCAAAGAAAGCTGGATTGCTGTCATCATCATCAACAACAAACATAAAAGAAAGCCCTGGAGAAGATGATGTTTGTGCGTCATCAAATTCCACAGCTCATCCCAACATCCACGGCACCATTGCCGAACTCACTTTGAGCAGCAAACGTAGAGAAAGAAGAATCAGCAGCAAAGAGAAAGCGGGAAAAGGCGATAAGGACGAAGACTGCGACATTGTAATACACGTTTGCGATGAGATGAAAGGAATCAAAGAAGATTTTCACTGCCGACAATCTATACTCACCAAGGAAATGGGATACTTTTCCCACGTAACTGTCAAGGGCCAAAAACTACGAGATATGGACATTTCAGTTCATTGTGACATCACAGTATTTGACTGGCTCATGAAATGGATCCATCATCGGGCCAATGTATCTCTTGCCAGTCCTGCACTGGGTATGTCAATTTTAAAGCTGTAAACAGCGGAATCACCTTTTGAGTATTTTGCTGTTCATCAGATGCTTGCTTTAATGAAAGCTTAACAATTCATTACAGAGCCTACGAACGTCATAGGCCTTGCGGTTTCCGCAGACTTTCTCCAAATGTCAGAACTAGTTTTGGAATGTTTACGTTATGCTGCGGACAACATTGAAAAGGTCATCTTGTATTCACCCAACTTGGGATGCCTGAGTGAGAGCCTGGTTGGGAAGCTTGCCGCTCTATTCGATAACGTTGGCATCGAAAAACGGGTCGTTCCTGTTGACAGAAATGACCGAATCACTTCTCGCTTGTACATCCAGATGGTTTTGAACTTGAATGATCCTGAAGCTGACATGCAAAGAGGGCACTATTCTTCAACTTCTACCTTGTTCAAATGCGGCTTATGTGACCAGCATCTGACGAACGACTACGCCCCCAAGAGCCCATGTACTTCAATGCGGTTTGATTTCAGAGGCAGACTTTATGCGAACCACGTAATTGACCCTACTTGGTCATTACCCAACTTCATCAAAGAACTCAAAAAGGAGCTGAAAACATGGAGAAAAGTCTACTGGAGGTTAGAAACGAAGCTGTAACGGACGGTTCAGAATATTGTAGAATTGGCTAACGTTAATTTTCCGTTTTTTAACAGACTTTGGGGAACTGTGCACTTTTTCTATTGTTCATCGTGCCAGCTCTATTTCCCAGCAAAGTACATCCAAACATGCCGTTATCACCCGGAAAATAATGGGACAAAGCGGTTCGAAGAAGAAATCGGAACAACGTTTGATAACCACACTAATTCGCTTCGCCGAAGTCTCGCAGAGTTGGAGCGTAGTATTCCAGCGATGCTTCTGAAGCAACCGGAAGACAATGTTTCTGCTGATCCGTCATTACCAGGCTCGCCGTTCGGCACTTTGTCGTGCTGCCAGGAACTCGCCTTCAGTTATACTCCTTTTCCGTACATCAAGGTTATCCACTCTAATTTTTAGTAGATAATGATCCCCGACTCGAAGATGGAATCAAAACATACCATCCACTCTACGGACATCATAGCTGTTGTGGTAAAATTGCTCCATTCGTATATAATAAGGTTTATGTTGTTTTCAGGGTTGCCAACTGAGAGACCACACCATCAACGATTGCGACGCTAATGATCCAAATCTTGCTACCGTCATGGCATTTCGTGACCTTGTTTTGGACCCTCACCCTGTCCTAGCCCGATTCGATTGGGAAGGCATAATACAACTGGCAGGAGAAAGGCCTTCGACCGTTTCATCCTTAACGCCAACAGAGGACAAATATTCGCCTCCATCATCTGTCCCTATCCCGGTCGACGTACTGACAACAACAGAGTCAGAATCCAGCGGGTCGGATACTGGTGATGAGGAAGACGTCGACGTCAAACGATCTGTGCCGTCAGCCAGAAAGAAAGCTAGCACGCTTGCTGAAGCACAAGGGAAAAACTGGGAATCATGGGTCTGGAATAACGAGTTGTCCACAAGATATAACCAAGATATGCAACGGGAACGTGAAGAAAAGTTGATGATGGATTTGGCATGCTTGTTATCGCAAAGAGTACCGTTAGATCCAGCCACGGGCTACAATACTTCTAGATACAATTACCTCAACAGACGATTCTGTAAAGAAGTAAGTTTCTACTGTATGTGTTTCCGACTGCAAGTTTATGGTGCTCAATAACTACAGAAATGTTTCCTCGTAGCATGCAGGAGGCTCGTACGTACGAATCGACCAGAACTGGAGGGAACAACATCAACTAGTCATAACTAAAGGTCATAAGGGCCGAACGTCAAAAACTTGATTACTATCTGATTCCTTATCATACAGTAACAATACAGTTTTTATTCGATCTTAATCAAATTTTTTCTTACAACAATAAACGTCGGTATCGTGGTGTAAGAAAATCATCTTTTGAAACCACTTCATTCATATTAATGTACTCCTAAACAAGAATTCACACACCTGAAGGAAAACAATAACAACGCTTCCCAATTCATTTCATTTTAGCAACTACTCGAGTAATATACTGCGCCCTTTCAAAGCAATGGATAATTTCACTTCTAACTGGTACCACTTCGGCTCCCCAGTAGACAAGAATCACGACAGTAACTTTAGATTCGAACCTTACAAAACAGTACTGTATCTTGAAAATTCAACCATATGATCTTCCTCCTTTTCCTACACTGATCATAAGGTAAATATACACTGCACCGTCAAAACAGGTCGAGATGGATTCCAAAAACAACTAACGTTACAAATGTCAATTTCTAGTAACAGCTTGATATTTTCCTAAACAACACCAGCAAAAATAAAAATTTACCCTACACCTCAATCACGCTCACTTCTTCTTATTCTTCGTATTAGCTCCTCTAGGTGGAGTTACGGGTCGGCTGCTGCCAGTTATATTTCCGTAGGGGAATTTCTTCTTATCAGCGGGCTGTAAACAGAACATAAAATGATTAATTACTTTCATCCAATATGTCGAATTTTGAAATATGAATTCCCAATACCTTCAGAATCTGGAAAGAGCACATCAAGGTTTCATCTACGCTCATCATCGCTCCCGCGTTATCGAATTCGCCACAGTAGTTAGGTGCAGAAAAGAGGGTGACCAGTTGACGCTTTGCAAAGAATTCGTAACCATCTTCAACAACCTAAAAACAATAGAACGTCTTTTTAGAACTGCAAAGTTCAACCAACTAACAGCTTTCCACTCTCGTTGTACCATACCTGATGTGCCCGGCAAATCAAGTCGAAATCGTGCTTGTGCAAAAACTTCGCAACAACTTCAGCGCCAAACGTAAAGCTAACACCACGATCGTTTTCTCCCCATCCCATAGTATCTTTATCAGGATCCGACCTAGGGGAGAATCAGTATTGAGAATTGTAGGAGAGGCAAATTTCACGCAGGGAGCGAAGCCAGTACAAAGCACTCACCACAGCAAATCGCACAAAAGCCCTTGATCAGGAACATCGGTGGGACGCATGATACGCCGTATCTGCTCCATTGATTGTAAGTCCGGACTCAAACCTCCATGACAGCAGAAAATTTTCTCGTCCACGATCGCAGCCACTGGAAGACAGTTGAAGCAGTCTGTAAAGGTCTTCCACAACTTTAT
>JAQGBJ010001511.1:0-22515 GCA_034698345.1 Sphaeridia pumilis | reverse complement strand
AACCCCTCCCCAAACGTTGTACTATTTCTAGAGAATTGAATTATATCGTTTTTGTGCAACACCGACAAATTTTCTCTTCTGAGTTTTTTATATTATCTCAAACTCTTCAGGGTCACAAAAGGGAAATTGAAAGTATAAAATGGCATGCCACAAAATACAACCACGTATACGAAGTATTAACTTGATATGCACATGCACATACGTATGCTTATGATGGCCAAAATTTCATTTGAACAGACAACGTCCACTCCAAGTGCAACGAGGACGTGGATCCTGCCCTCGAAGGATTCCTTATCAATCCCGGCTATCCTGATGTCTACCCCGGGGACCTGTCTTGTCAATGGCGTTTACACGTGCTCCAACAGCGGATCCTTTTGGTCCTTTTTGACATTTCCCTTCGAGGTAAGTCGATCAAATGCACCCGACAAATGTGCACATATATAGTTTTCCCCTACTTGTAAAATGATGCCATACTGACGTTTTTGGGCTGAAATCAAATCCACCTGCCATGTGAGCTTTACATTCGTCCCCAACAGACTGTTATGTGATCGGTTCATGTGGCAACAGATTTTTGGGCTTCGATAGCTAATCAACCGCACGCATCGCCCTATACAAAGAATTCTATTTTGGTGACTCCAGTAACTCCAGGAACGCACTTATTAAATCACCATAGCTCTAAAACCTTTTACCAGTTTATGTATATATTGCTAACACAAGTTAGACCGCTGATCAAATTATGAAAAGAGTCAAACCAGCTTGATCAACTTCGACCTATATTTGCTTGTTTACAGGATTGGAGAAAGCCACGTGTCGTGATCAACTCATTGTGAGTGAAGAAGCGACCAATTTGTTCAGTACCTGCGGAGACCATTCAAGTGCCGTCGCCGTCCTGTCGATCCGACATCAGCTAAACGTGACTCTAGTTGCTCAGAGTAGGTTGGCTTACCCGAAACGCGGCTTTCTAATTTACTACAGAGGTACGCAACTGTTTTGATTCTTACAGCTATGAATATAGCTTCGGATCCGTTTAATTCCCTGAAAGAAAAGACCAAAACGTGCATATTTTGTCAGGCTTGATAACGTAAAAATAATGTTTTTCCAGAGTGCACTTTTCCAGACATATGACACATTCCAGGTATCTAGGTTAGCAAAAATCGATCAATAATTTCGGAGCAGAAAAATCCAGTCTGATTACAGACTGTCGTTTGCATCTGAACAACTTCAAAGAGCCCATCCTGTTCTCAGAATTAATCGTTGGACTACGAAGGAAAAAACTTTTGGCAGTCAGAACCAACCCGACTGCTCATGTCTTTTCCCTATTCAATCAAGGCCAACCTGTGGAACATAGATAAAAGAAACTTGTAGAGAAACAATACTTTTCCGCCCTATCAACACCCAAAGTTAGATGGGGCAATAACATATTTCAGCAAACTTTTGTCCATGAGCGTCATTTAGGTATCAAGTAGGCGAGGCAGTCGAGCGACTCTCAAACCCGAATATACTTTTTCATGTCTCTTCCTCTCAAGTCTACTTCAACTTGAAACAGAACAAGAACCAAACACTGCCACGTAAAAAAAGTCGCGAAAAAATTCTCCTAAAGCAAGTTATTTTTATCCTTTGTCTCGGTTTTTACAGTCATCGGATGTAAGGATCCAACTGGACCTCTCAACTCGAACTTGGCCTTTCGAAACGCTACCCACGCCTACTTTATATGTCAAGTCGGCCATGTCTTCCCAGACACACTTTCACGTCACAGGTGGTTATTATGTAACCCACTTGAGCACCATTGGACTGAACCTTATCCGCATTGCGAAGGTATGCTTTATACGACATCCCATTTGAATGCTCACAGTGTACAGCCTACTTTCCCTACTTGTAAATTGACACAACTTTTTTTCATTAAAGCCCTTTCTCCGCCAACTTTTTTTTGTATCTACACTTTGGCGCCTTCTTCAACTATGTTTTACAAAAACGCTGGATTTGCAACAACCAATTGCGTATACCGCAAAAGAAACAAACTTTGAGTACACATCATGCTTTCACCAAAAACCGACCTGCTTTCTATACACTATTCAGCTCATTGTTTACCTTTTATTTAATGTTTACTAATGAGTTGCATGTCTTGTCAGCTTGTTTCACAACAAATGTTGCCTCTAGCAAACTTATTTCGCTAACAGCTGCCGCGCGAGAAAGTACATTTACAAAGACGTGTTTTGTTTGAAACTTACCTGAGTATGTTATTCCTTGCTTTCTTCCACAGACATTCGTGAACTACTCGAAGTAAATGCTGACGTCGAAGAAATACTTGGAAGTCCAGGACTTTGGCCAAGTACGCATCGGGACGCTTATTACCGGATGGTCTTTAGAGGCAAGTTACCGCAGCAAAAGTTGCAAACCCGCACGTCTTGCTTTCTTTATCGATCTACACTAACGCTAAATTCAAATTTTGCAGATTACATTATCCCTAGCGTTGTGCTAATTTCAATACTCGTGATAAACTTGATGGTGTTGATGTACATTCGGAATCGACGTCAAAGGTAATTTGAAAATATTTACTCCATCATGATGGAAGACTTGAAGGAATTGCCAAACCGAATATTTACAACATTTTTTTAGGCAAGAGGAGCTAGAAAACGAAGAAAACCAAGAAATGGAGGAACAAACGTTTGTAGGAGCAACGCCAGAAGATAGCACTTTTACTTTATCTAGCGGAAGTACTTCAACGGGAGAATGGGATCGGCCTGTACTCAACTTTGCCGAAGAAGATACACAACTGATTATTCTGCAAGATACCAACTATGGCCACATACCACGAATTAATGGGCATCCCCGAAGTAGTTTCTTCTTCCCCAATGGAATCGCCGCTTATGCTAATGGCAACGTTTATTATACTAGTTTTTGTAAATCGACGGCCGTTTAGCCCTATGGAGTCCCTAAGGACCATGTTTTGCACAAACTTGTGTAAGTTGGCGGTAGTAGTCCGCTATCCATGTGTGCGGCTAACAATTCGGTTATATATATGTAATCTGATTTATGACTCAAGTTTAGCAGAAAACAACACAACCGCCAGAAGCGCGTCAAGGTCAATCCAATCATGTACAAGCGTAGGTGTAAGTACATAGTAGTATTTTTCATAATTTATACATGTGTCCAGCATAGTGGTAATTACTATTCATAATATTACTAAATGCGAGATTTCTAGTCCTTCATCTACATCAGCTGGTATTGTTTCTTGCAACGTGAGTGAGTTTATTTACACGAAGTCCCTAGTCTACGATTATGATTTTTTCACGACAGTTGTAACCAGGTGTGTTTCATGACTTGTACGTCCTTGGTTTCTTTGGTTGCTATTACATCACATTTGCTTTAATTTTTGTCCAAAGGTTAAAAAGAGGTTATCTTGAGGATATTTTTGACTCCTTAGTGTTAATAGCAGAAAATCAAGGTTCAGAGTACTTTGAGTTTAGGACTATCAGAGTTTCGTCATATGTATGCTTGCATATTAAGCGCTGGAGCTATGAAATATCCGAATAGTACCAAACTGTATTAATTTATAACGTAACCTTTTAGTCGCCACTGGAATAAAAAAAGTAGATTCGACTATAGGGGAAAAGTTAAGTGTTGTAAGCATATTAAGTCCCAACGTTTGTCGCATTGAACAATTCTCGGGAGGTTGGGCCTATCTGAAGTAATAAAAAGAAACTCAAGTGTGGCCAGTAGTGCAATTATAATTACATGTTTTCTGTCATTGCGTTCTTATATGGCTTAACCTCACGAATGACACCTGGCTCCGCCGTCCCTGCTATGCTTTGGAATGGGGAGAGTCTTTGCTTATTTCCACGCACGTACCATGATATGAGGAAAGTATTTGCGGAACCAGTTGAAACTACCCGGGGAGGAATTGAACCCTATTTTTCATTGCCTCAAAGGATCTGCTGGAATTCATTGATGCCACTCATACACTTATGCATTTCGCCGGTACAAATTGACAGTATTTCTGAACATCCACAACATATTTTTCACGTTCCTCAGCTCTCTCAGCATTTATTGATAATATCAAATCAGTAGGTAAAAGCGAAAATCAATGTGTAGTAAGATACTTAAGTAGGAAAATTGTGTCTATTCTCTGCAACTTATTTGCAAATATTCTAGGATACACGTTCTTATCACAGATCGCTATATATACGAGGAAATTGAGCAAGGAAGCCCTTACAACTAATGTTTATATGTCATATATATTGTACTTTTGATTAGAATCAAATATTATAGTAAAACGTGAATAGTAAACTCTGTATAGAACCGTTGAAATCGCATTAAGATGCTATCAACTGTTAACAAGTAAAAAAGACTTTTAAAGTTTCTAAGGAACTGGCTATGCTACCGTTTGCTGAATGAAGCTTTTGAAAACAGACATTTAAAATACTGTGTGAGATTCTTTACATTGTGACATAAGTAGGAGACGAGGCGACACCACACATGTTGTCCTTGCGTGAAATCAGAACGTAGCCGTCGTTACCCCAGTAAGTGGACCAAGAATTTTTGATGAGCCAATATGGTTCGTTGTTCAAAGTGCCGTAGCCGACCGCAAGAACTGCGTGATCCAAATCTTCCAAAGTGTTTCCTGCGAAATGAAACGGCGTTACTTGACCATCCGGGGAACAAATGCACACATAGCAAAGGATTTTGCATTTCATGAGACCATTTACTTACCACATTTCGGGTCCGAGTAGACACCATAAGCGTAGAACGATAAACTGCGATGAGAAGCGTCAATGGCGACTGAGATGGGTCCATGTTTGAAAATTGCCAATTTCAGTGCATCTTCGCCTCCAGTAACGTTCACGTAGCCTATAAGGAAGAAAAACACGAGCTTATTAGCTTGCTTTCCCTGATTTTTCCAGCCCAATGCTTCGAAAAGGTCATATTTGGCTGGGAATCTAGCGAGAATCTGTGGGAACAAGATTTCCTTCCGGAACGCTACTCATTCAAGTGAAAACCGCTGATGAAGTACCAAACTCTCATGTTCTCATCATCAAACATACCAATCATCATCAACATGCATTCCTAATGACCATGACTACCCCTCATTGCCTTTTTCATGATGATTGCCTTCAAGGTCATGGAAATACTACCCTGCTATTTTTGACTTCAATCGGTCTTTTCCTGTACTTCAAAAGCAATTACGATACGATAAATCAAAAAATATAAATTATAGGTCCCAAGCAAATTCTAACTCCTACGCTTTCTGAAATACTGGGAAGCTTTTTGACTGATTACTGATTTCTCAGAAAATGGATTGAATCGCACCTGTAATCTTGGCCGTTGGGGTAACATCTTGCACGTGGCAGAATCCGTCCTAAAATAGAAAACAAGAGCCCGTGTGAAAATTGCTTATTTTTACAATCCATACTTTCTTTCGTAGTTTGCAAAAACTTACAATGCCCATGTATGGTCCGTAGGCGTCTTCAGAGGGAATGCCGCCATGTTCCATCATGTATTGGTAAGCGCGGAAATCTTCGCCTCCATCACATCCGTTGTTTCCATAGCCCCAAGAGCAATCGACCAAGGCCTGACAAGAAATGCATATAAGTATTCAACTTGACAAAATATTTTATCATATTTGTCTGAGTGAGTATTTCAAAAATAGACGATACAAAAAATGTGCATAAGGGGGCATACCTGCTGAGAAAGCCTGACGAGGTCACCTGTCTTCAAGAAGTAAGCTCCTTCAATAGCACCAATGGTTCCGAAGGACCAGCAAGAGCCGCAGACGCTTTGATCTGTCGACCAAAAGAATAATTTAAATTCACATTATTTGCAAGAAAACCTCATTTAACAGCCAAGGACTTCGAGTCAATCCATGAAACCTTTTAGCTAACTTGTGGCAAGAACAAGCTTCAAAGAAGATAATTTCCGCAAACATCTATCGAAACCAAAATGCATATCTCTAAAATTACCTTTCACAGGTGTCACGGCCCCGAGGAGCCTCCAGTCATAAGTTTGAGGGAGAGCATCAATGTCTTCGGACGAGAACTTTTCCATGGGTTGTCCGCCATTGTATCCTTTGGAGTACAACTTGCCTCTCAACACCTGCCAGCACGAATTACCAATCAACCATCTGACTATGTCATCAACAACATCACATCATAAACATGTACAAGACCTCAAACAAAGTTTACTTCCGAAATCAAAGTAGTTGCATGAGTTTCAAAAGACTGTATGGCTTATGGCGCTTACCTTGCGTTCTTCATCAGTTCTGTCAGCCAAGTGGTTGAGCCCGAGGCGATAGCTTAGGCCTTGACGATTCTTGCTGTGGACGTATCTGAAGTTGTGTCTAAAAATGTTGAGGCGTTCTTCTTGTTCCTTGGCATGATCGTACTTTTTGTTGTGCTTGTCGACAAAGGTCTCGAATTCTGCGGTCACATGTTCGTCGTGTCCATGGATGAATTCCTTCATGGGGTTGAAGGTAGCAATTGATTTATGGTGTCCTGCTCCAGGGCCGGGGAAGTCGCCACATTCCATTTCTGCAAAACGTTACACACAATATAAGATAGATACACATGTCTTCCCTCGCACATCAGCACACCTATGATTTCACCCTGCAGGATTGTTCCTTTGATTTCCGCAGTAATACATAAATTGTAGGTACGAAAAGCTCCCTGCCGCTATTCTTGTCATGGACAGAAAAACTTGAGGAAATAACTTACCCGTTGGAACATCAAAGGTCTCATTGGAAGGAGCGTCCGCCGAGAAAAAATCGTACGTAAGGTAGTAATGGTCGTAGTGAGAGCCCAAAAGAGAATTGTAGCCTCGCATTTCGTACTTGACTGGGACTCCAAGCTCAATGTAGGGATCGACAGGAGACTTCTGCAAAAGTATCCACCAAATCCCATTAGCGTTTGACACAAATTTACAAGCAATTTGATATAAGCCCGCCGCAAACTTACCGTTGACTTAACCCAGAACGTGTATTTGCTCGTCTTTTGGTAGCTCTTGGTGACCAACTGGTACTTCTTACATTCAATTCCATCCAACATTTCGATGCCAGCATACTGAGATACATGGAAAAATGATATTAATCTTCCACACCTTACACCCTGCTCCTGCTTTCCAGGAGTACCACTTGCTACCCATCAAGGTCATATGATGTGATTTCTCAGAATATAAGAAAAATTGAGCTTACCGTGAAATTGGTCAGGTCAGGAAGAATGCTTTGAGGCTCCACCTGGGCAATGGCAGTTCCATTGACTTCAAAGCACGTCACTCGGTTGACGAGCTTGTCGTTCGTCATAGGCACGATTTTCCTCATCACGCCAAATCCATTTACCTTGCTCAGTTGGAATGTCTTAGAGACACCTGTTCAACAACAAAATAATAAGGGTTAAAATGCTCAGATCATATTATTGCTTCCCCGCAATCAATTCCTGATAGGAACTGCTGCAAATCATGACGCTGCATATTTAAACAAAAACCTACCGCCATAAAAATCGATACGGCTTCTACCAGTCTTTTGATCGTACCAAGCTGCAAAAGGTTCTTCAATTTCAGCATACGGGATGTACAAGGTGCCTTCGACATAGTAAGATTCGCTGATGGTCGGAAGTTCATCACCGCCACGGTCCACTCTGTTGTCCAGAATGCCCGCGTATACAGCTCCTAGAATTTACCAATTCAAAATTTCCCAATTTTGCCAATATGCTTGAACGTAAAATTCGAAACCTTGAGCCAAACTCACCTGAACAAAGAGCCAACGCCAAGGCGGCTAAAATGCTGAAACGCGCCATCTTCTCCCACCTGTTGATGATTAAGAGTTGCACAATTATTAAAACACACGAGCACCTACTTGAAACTTTCCAAATTGAAATTTAATTTTTTCCAATTAGCCACTTACTTAATCGAAATAAAATTACAAAGTTTGACAGCAGCACACAAATTTAAAAGTAGAAAATTGTTCTTCTAGTTAGTTGACTACACTAGCAGCCCAGCAGCTAGCAGATCTGCAATGACCAGAAACTTTGCGTTAGCTTCAATTTATATCTCACTTTTCAGCTCTCTTCCTCAAGCCTATTTAATTACTAATATTTACATTGAATCCAAATAAATACATGTACAAACAATAAATGTCAGTTTGTCGACCAGGAAAGCCGATATTGCGTCTCCTTCGTCAACTCTGATCCCCCTCAACTTGACTTTAACTATCAAGCCAAATGGATCATAAGCCAAAAGTACAAAAATTAGGATAAAGGTTATCTAAAGGTCTTGAAGGTTGCTCGTTTCAGTAACCTTTTGTCTTCTTGAACCTGTATTATAAAATCCTAAAAATAATCCTAAAAGTCCTCAAGAGCTCTTGTGGATGTTACAATACAACGTTTCTTGTAGATTTGAACAAACAAAAATGGCTGCTCAGCTTACCGGTAATTATAGATGGTGGGCAAACAAATTGTTGACCGTGTGTCAAGTCGATCTCGTTCTTGTACACTATACAACTTGTTCGTCCCAACTCATCTCAGCTGATTCATATACGTAGAATCCTTCAAAGTATGTGCTTTTTGGCTCGGCTCTTTCTTCAGCTCATGCTCATGTAACATTGCAAAGTACTCTTCGTCGTACACATAATGGCAATCGGCATACAAACAAGATCCACTTTTTCCACACGTTCATCTCTTTTAAACTCGAGATCATATCCAGAAGCTCTACATTCAAATTTTCCATTAAATTACATGTATCTGTGTGTATTTAAACATATCACACGAGAGCTTTTTACCAAGTCTCCTCCGCGTTCCATTTCAACGTACGTTAATACGCATCAACTAGAGCTTGTTGAATCCATTAACGCAATGAGCATCCTCTTGAGTCTAGATAAGCTGACATAACAACGTTTTATATATCCACCATTAGTCTGTCGATTCATAATCTAAAAAGTCCATGCGTCTCCTTCCGCCTTACAGGATTGAGAAGGGAGGAAGCTTCACGCGTCCTATAAAACATATAACTCTAATCGAGTAAAAATTGCTTCTATTACTTATATTTTACTTGACATTTGTTACTCTATATACTCGCTGCTGAAGTGAACCCGACAGGGATAACGACGCCTACAGCCACAGTCACTTCCGGATTAGCCACGACAAGCATAGTGTGTGTTGGCGACATTAAGGTTTGAAGTTATCCTTTGCTGTACTTTGTACATTAATCAACAGATTACAAGCCACATACTCCTTGCTTGTGGAGTTTCTTTTCTTAAAAAGCATGGACAGCAGATCAAATGAGTTTTAAAAATGACTCTCAACTTGACAGCATGGAAGAAAGGTCAAGAATCAACTTTTCATATTGCAAGTCAGTATTTAAACTAGTAGTCAGAAGATGCAACCAGAAACATTTACGATAACAATGTCAGCTCATTGTGGCTGGCAAAATATATAAGCTCTTTTAGTTACGCTCAATGTTTTACATTTCTAGAAATGTCTAAAGGTTTTATTCAAACGAAAGCAAGTTTCTAGACACTTTAAATTTTTCACCACAGCCGTACAAACAAACACTTCTCATTAATCCCGACAGACTCTCGCCTACCAAAAGTTCAAGGTTGTGCGGGCATCAGGATTAACCGTTTGCAATAAATAAATACTGCCTTAATCAAGGAAATCCTACATTCTGCATGTCTTTGTATCAGGCTTGAACCTCAGCTTTTCTCCACTCGTTTCCCATGGGAGAAAAGTTGGCTTCCACAAGCTGACAAAAACCAGCACAACAAATATGTATACATATACTCTGTACATTGACTAAATTCCCACATGTATCAACTAACAATGGGAATACAGTTTTTGCAATATTTATAAAACGGTACACGAAATACCCTCCTGCTGTAGATGCTGTAGATTTTCCGAGCTATGAATCTTTCAGAGTTTACAATGTCACAATTGTCTGCAAAACATGTGGTTGTTGTTGCGAATTTTATGTGTCACAAATTGACTTGCATAAAAAACAAATGCTTTCTTCATTTTCTCTATCCGCACCAAGTTCAGTGTCAATTACATACGTACAGTTTAAAAAAAGCGTTTCATTTGACATAAACGGAGTGTGCTATACCAGTGTAGCGATGAACAAATTTTGAAATATCTGACCTCGCTAAAAATTTTGTCAGCCCGATTTTTCAGCCCAATACTGTTTTACTTTACAGCAATCGGATGAAGTGCATTTTCAAGGCACCGCCAAATATCATTGTGAGAAAAGTTATGGTCGAACCGATGAATCTCTCTTGAAACTACAGTGTCACACGAGATGCTAGCAACGCGTCAATCTCTGGACCAGTGACGCACACAAATGTTGTTATTTCTATTGTACAGATAGATTCTAAAGCTTTCCTTCTAGCGCCAAGCCAATATCGCAACCAATCTTATCTCTCTTGGAAAGAAAAACCAAAGACAAAAGACATGTTGCTAATTTGGAACCTGTTCACCCATGAAGCCAAACTGTTGTTCCTTCCTACGCACGTTACGTGGCAAAAGTCCCAGGACACTACTTGCTCCAACTCATAACCTTTGCCTTCCTGCCGTGCCAAAATTTCATCCGAGCGTGTATTTATTATTGAATGTCTTGTGCGATGTGCGATCCTTTTCAATTGTCAACCTGAAAAATCCTAAAGCTTACTGAAACTTGAAAACAATGCAAACTATACGACATACATACGTATTACTTAAGATGGCTCACAATCCATCGACAATTTTCGCAAAATTATGCGTCTCCTCGAATTTACATTGTGGTGGCGCAATAAAATTTTCTAGAATCCACAAAACATTAGCGTATGCATTAGCTCTAAGGAAGATGGGCATTTTCATGCATTCCGTCTGCATGTATTTCCGGCGTTTCCAGGTCATAGCATAGCTTCCAGCACCATTTCAGTGTGCTTTGAGCCGTCCATTGATAAATCTACTGCGTAAAATTGCATGTAACTACTATACCGATTCGGCAATTCGGCTCGTATTCGAAAAATATGCTCTTGAGACCTTGAAATCCGTTGGAAATTCTGTGAAAGGGAATCGTGCGAAAAGAGTAGAAACAAAAAGAAAATGCACTCATGTATCTGTTTGCACTTCTTTCTTGATCGCGTGAATGCCTCCTCAGGTTGCCTAAAATCTGCCACAATCTATAAACATGAAAAGCTGACAAAAAGAAAGCTTAATCATTATATCATGTGTCTCCTCTTTTTCCTCCAACTTTTGTATTATTACAGGGTGTTTATTTACTTTCGATCATGTTTTCCGTTACCCTTGTCTCTCATCACATTTGGCGACAGAGCAAAAATAATACGATATTATTCAAGAACCACTTTTTACATTTATGTACACACAAACTGCGTTGAGATGGTAGAGAAAGTCGGTCGTCGAGCCTGGAAAGAAGTCCTGATTATTACCATGAAGGAGAAAGAAATTGCACACCATAATATTTTACACAGTTTTAGCAATAATGAATAACGTAATTAATAACAATAATAATTTATTTACAGTCGGCTAGAAGAAGATGACTATTGGGGAAAGTCGTGAAAGAAGTTGTTGTTGTTGTTCTTGTTTAGAGCCCTTATTGGAAGGTGATGACTCCAGTAACTTTGCGGGCATAAGTTTTGGTATGTGCGATGTAATGGCTGGAACTGCTTCGCATGTTTTGCATGAGTTGCGAATCGCGAGTGATCCTGAGGGACGAAGACCGCTTCACCCGATCCATGTACGACTTGAGCGCCCTCTCTTCCCACGACAGCGGCTTGGGCGCTTCAGGATGAGCTCCGCGCGCCCTCTGGTCCAAGTAGTCAATCATGGGTCGGTAGTAGTTGGCTCCGTAGTCGTAGTTGTACTCGTACAGATTGCTCTTTGGCCTTTGCCAGTGAGTGAACACCTTGGGCCTCTTCTTGGGCTCTTCTCCGGCAAAAGTACCTCCGGCCGTGGTGGTCGCTTCAGCCACTGGAGCTCCTGCACCTTCGTCCGCCATTTTACAAGTTTCTCTCAAGGCTATCAGACCTGCACAAATTCATACTTTTTAAATTTATTACAAAACTCGAGCAACTGCATACATATTGTGACGTTCTCTCTTCACCTTTCCCCGTCAACTCGCAACAAGATCAAACACACCGCGATTCTTATGCCATTTCTCTCTAATTTCACGGAAATTTTATTACTCTGGTGGCGTTAACTGTACAGTGGAAATGATGCTATTTTTACCCCCTGCTAAATACTAAAAGTTGTGTATGGGTGAAGAAATTCAATATCACGGTGGAATGCTCTCGATCACAGCGGCTCAACTTTCTCACGTAAATAAAACAGACACGCCGCCGCCGCCGACATATTCATAAAAGCAATGCGGCGGGCATTTGAAACCACCTACTCATTCCACGGCTGGTAGCTCGTAAATAGGGACTCAAGCAACAACACGTGCGAGTTTCTTCGCTAACTTTTCAAACACATTTGGTAATATTCATAATGATAACAGGAATCTGGCGGTGCATTCACTCAATCCAATGCCACCATAGCGTAGCCTTCCAAAAGTGCTATATGCAATCATTCATCATGTCTCATAACTCGCCAAATTGATTCTCCACAATTTTACACTTTCAAGCAACGGGATCCCTCTCAAAATATCTTTTTTTCCCCACAAGATAGGCAGGCAAGGATCCAAGTTGAAGTTTACTTTCAATTCATCTAAAGAGATACACATTACAAATCCAACTTGCTTTCAATTTGACCAAAACTTATCCTTGTTGCTATTTACTAAATCCTAAGCCACTTGTCAGCTGCTAATGTACGTGAAGGGAGGAAAAGTTCAAAGACAAACCTTCAGCTATATACCTCGGCAAAGAATTATGATCCAATTAACACTTGTACAAAGGCAAACCAGCCGCTACATGATTTCTCAAGGAAGCTCCCGTCTATAATTAACCCTCGTGTCGCGTCCATTCCCAATGCTAATACTTACGACTACTTACAACTCAACTAATAATAATATCCCATCGTCGTCCTCCACTTTTGCCATTTTCTCCCTCTCTGTATATATTCTTTAAGCCACCCTAATTTAACTTGCCACTTGCGTAACGAAGACGTAAAAAGATATAGCAAAAATTTGCAACACGTTTAGCCAAATGCTGTGATATAGCCGCTGCCCTATGCTCACACTATATATATATATTCAATGCTAAAAAGGATTACGGTATTTAAGCCTGGCTTTGGGACACTTTGAAAAAGCCTTTGGCATTCCACTTTCACAGCATTAGCTCATCAACAAGAAAAAACGTTTTATATATATATTACGCCTTCATAATTAACCGCTACTGTTTAGCCAGTCTCTATTTTCATGACCTAATCCATCATTTTTGTAATCTAACCAAAAATGCAATTGGAGAAGAATTAATCCAACCAAGGCACCTTGTCGTCTTCAATTACTCATGTTATTAGTTTTATATCAAGAATGCCTCGAGCAATTGAACTTTATGCTTGGTTCAAGCGATCTTGTTGGAAACTTGAGCCCAAAAATCAGTATATACGGCCGAATTACTTGAGCTCATTTCGTTATATACTTTTGGATGAACCGCAACCTGTGATTTTTCAATCTCCGCAATTTAGGTTTCTTCACAATACCACTGTATCGGTCCCAGAATTTTTCAATCAAAAGAGAACCAAGACAGGAATGTTTTCTTTTCTTACCCGAAGATTAAGTCCGAAAATCGGTGAGAATTTTGTTTCCAATTGCACAGTGAAAACTTTGGCGGATTATTATGGGACACACTGCCGGAGAAAGCGGTCACTAGCAGAAGGAGTAAATGACTGGAGCCCTCGAATTGGACTGGCCGTGGGAAGAAGGACTATTGTCTTGAAGAAGGAGCTGAAACGATGAGATCCGATCGTGTCCTATAGTAAAAAGAGCAGCAGCAGCAGCAGCAGCATTAACTAAGAGAGTCGAAATGATTTTTTCCCCTGGTGGCTTCCTGCCCATAGCCCACCACTTACAGGATTCGCAATATTCTCTCATTATTTGCAGCAACCACAGTAGGAGGCACATAAAAGACACCGATACATTTGACTGCCCGCTATTCTGCTCTGCCACTATCATCAGTACCAGTTCCGTTTCGCCATGTACACGACAGTCAAACGCCTGTAAATATATAGCAACCCCTTGCGAAATTGTCTACTCTTATTCGCAATCACAAATCACCAAGTAAACATATAGCAAAAACGCTTCTGTACAGAATGTATCATATTGCCTAATGACTGGAGAAGAGAGAAGCTTCCAAGCGTACGCATACATTAGGAGTCGGTGTTGGCGAATTTGGACCCCGTACAAAAAATCTTTTCGGCATTGCACCAAAGGTTATCTTCTTTCTCTTTTAGTTATGTAGCCAACGGAAACACTACATTTACTTGGGTTTAGTGGTCCACTACCTTTCTCCACATGATCAAGTATACGCAATGTATATTTACAAGGAGAATCATCAAGAGTGTTCGACATGTGTGTTATGTGTACATGGTTTAAAAATCCCGTTCCTAATTACAACAACGCAGCCAATATAGACGTGTATCTTTGTAGCGGTACGGATGGCTTCCTTCCATACTAATACTCACAGCTAGCTCTTACTTAGCTTAAGGCTCGACCTGCTGTTTTTGTTTCCGGACATTTAAGCGTATTCTTTAAGGATCATCACGAGTTGATGGTTGGCTTGCGTTTTGGCACAATGGCCCGTTTCCCCTTCAACATTTCATCCTGTGAGCCCATCAGTTCGAGTAATGACATGATACATGACACATATGCTTTGCGAATCTCCCTTGACGCCATTCCAAAATCGCACGACAACAGCAAACAAAATAAACTCCTTGGGTGATTTCCGATTTTTACAAGATGGCTCCATAACCAAACCCCAGATGCCGCTTTGCCACCCGCAGCAAGCCTGCAAAAAGTATATATTAAAAACCTCATGTTTGCAACCTTTTGTTTTTATCAAAGGTTATCATACAATTCGTGGATAATGGTTTTTTATAGTAACGTGATTTCAATGTTTTATCAATCACGTGTCTGCCTGCGATACTTGAGTAACTTTATCGCTTTTCGCTCGGGAAACTTTCACCATGAAGAACTTGATGAAATGAAACCTTTGATTCGCCTCCGTTCTGAAATGCGAAATGCAATCTCTTGAAATATTGTAGACTCACAGACCAGATGATAGAATTTTCCTGCGTATTTGCTTGGGGTAACGCTAATTATAAACACTTACACCGAATCCTCCTACTCGATTAGAAAACACTGTACATACGCTGTAAGAGTCTTTGGCTGAACTTGAAGTTATACAAGTTGGAGTTTATATATATATACAGCAGTTCGGCATTTGATTTGCCAATTTACCCTTTGTTTTTTGTAGCTGTGGCTCTGTGTTTTTAGAGAGTGGACATTCTGGCAGCTGTAACAAGTACTGTCATTGTTCCCGGGATTTGTCCTCGTCACATCACCGTTCGACCGTTAGACCAGATGAGCTACTTGCTGTCCCCTGAAATATATAAAATAACATTTCTTCGGTGAGACATCCAAGTTTTAAAAATGTCGCGTTAAAACAAACACGGTAATCATGAGCACTTTTGTGAACAAACTTTGAGCATGTATGTAAGTAAGACTAATACACACATTGTGCACTTTGGACTGGCAATCAAGTTTCAAGCTTTTTAGCTAGTCGTGTATTAGTAGAGGTGGCGGAATGATACATTTCTCCTATGGCGACCTTTTCGTCGGAACATTTTCTGTATTTAGGCTCTTGAACGAAAGATAAGACAATTACCAAGAGTCATTTGTCCCCACCCAACTTGATCAAAGTGTGAAAATATAAATTAAAGACGAATGATAACAAGTCTATTAATTTCCGGAGGTGAACTTGACATTTTCAGGGAAGGATACTGCGAAAAGAGAGAAAGAGCTCAACAAGTATCTCGAGTAAGCCCAGGAAAAAACGACGTTGCGGTATTTACTACTTGACCTTGGTTAAAAAATTTGACTGCATTGACTTTCTCAAGTGACATTACAGAGATGTGGATGAGCCGAACGTACAGCAGCATTCTCGGATCCACATTCGCAAATTCTCCATCTGGGACCTACATTAACTTTTTTGCCTTGTCGATAAATTCTCTCGATAAATTTTTTGTGTAACTCGTCAGCCTCTGAAGCGGCGTTTCCGAGAAGGTTTCCAACTCAACTGATGCTTCGATACGCTTGGAGATGTCGCACTAGATCATTTGTTTTTTGTTTTTTCCTTACTTGATTTATCAGGCATTTGGGGCATGCATATTTGATATTTTTATGTGCATACGCTTCGATTCTGTAGCTTCTAGTGGCAGCTAAAGTTTATACGACACATAATCGCATGGCTAATTTAAATCCCTCAGTGAATGATTACCACACCCATGACATTGATTGGAACTTTGCCAGATGCCGATGACGCATAATAAACAACACCAAACAGAGGGAAACAAAATAAAATACATTACGCCTTCAAGCATGTATATAATGATTCTGATATCACCGTCTCGGGTTCCACTTTTCCCTCTGTTGTGGGACATGAAAGAAATGTGAACGTGAAAATTTTCATTTCAAAGATTTGCGACCAAAGAAACTTTTTCCAAACTTTTTGTTATCTATTAAATATTTTTTGAAATCCAGGTTCGCTAGCGGAAATGGAATGGCTTTGATAATTTACCAGGTAAAAAAAAGTATGCGGCCTACGAATGGGTTATGTAATTGACAAATGTTCATATAATAGCCTTTGATTTTATTAAACAACGTCAAGTACATAATAAGCTATATATCAATTGACTGATTCCTGTAATTTTCCACGGGTTTCTCGTGCGTATATATTAATTACATCAGATGTGTTTGAAAATGCTGACACAGATTAACAAGAGATTTGTATCTGATCTATGCAATCAGGTTTCCTTTAAATGGCGAGGCGCTTATTTGTACAAGGGTTTTTTAAATTCTACAGATGGGCTTGGATATTATTGTTGAGTAAACAGGGGTTTACATCTCAGATGCGATTTTCAATCCTACATCTACTTGGCGACAAGTTTATTCAGTTTCGACTTTGACGGTCCTCTTGGTGATACGAAGAGTTCTGGAAGATCCGACAGACGACGACAAGTCCGTGTCTTCGTCCTGAAGGTCCCTCAAAAGAGCCCGAGCTCTACTGGCGCTCCTGTTGGTGTTGGTTCTAAGCTGGAGAGCAGGTAAATCGTCTTCCAGTTCAGCCATGCGAGCCTTGGCGCGAGCTCTGATTTGATCAACGCGAGATTCAATGGCTGAAGGCGCTTCGAAGTCGCTTGCCTCTTCGTCCCTCTGTTGGCGACGAGCTTGCATCCTGGACCGGAAGCCGGCGACAACATTATCCGAATCCCGCTTAAAGTCTCTCATCATTACGTCACTATCATCATCCATGTTCGCTAACCTCCGCTTGAAGGGGTCTTCAGTCATGAAATCAGAGTCTGCGGATTGTGGCGGCAACATTTTCTTGCGCGAGGCGAAAAATGGGTCGTCAAAAGGGTCTTGGAGAATGCCAGCAGACTGGGCTTGTCCTTGGCTCCTTTCACTTCGTTCAGCAAAGAGACTTTGGCGGGCTCCAGCAGCGTCCAAAAGGCGTTCGCCGAAATCAATCCTGGAGCGGGATGGCATACGGAAGCCGTCATCGTCGTTCAAGGATGTGGTCGAGTCAAAGAATTGCTTGCGGGCCTTGGACTGCTCATCGGCCGCAAAAGACTTTAAGATGTCGTCTTGCAAGGAAGTGCGTCGTTGTTGGGATTGTTGGGATTGAGCGCTCTCGAAGGACCTGTCGGCAGTGGTGCGGTAGTCGACACCGTGGTTGCTGCCGTAGACTGGATCAGCGGCGAAGCGCTCGGCGAAAGTAGCAGCCTTGGGTGGACTTCCAGCCCGTTTGCTCTCCAAGTGCGCCAGCTGAGGCTTGTAGTAATGTTCGCCCAGGTTGTAGTTGTAGTCATACACCTTTGACTTGGGTCGTTTCCATGCTGAAGTCTTACGTCCAGACATTTTGTATTCTGTAATCCCACAATAATTGTATTTTATCATTACTTTCTTAGCTTAATTTTTTATCCTTGCTTTCACTCACTACAGGAAAAGGCTGAGTAAATTCAGCGCCATCTGGTATCCCTAAACAATACTTTTTAAAACATGTGTCCTGTTTGGCTATATACGTTTTTTCCCTACTTTTATCTTTCCGATTCAACTCCAATCCCAAAATAGAAATTTTGGCAAGCTTTTGTCTCTGGTTTTTGCACTTTGGTAAATTCGATTCCGTCTCAGCGGCTAATGGCTTGTGAATGCCTCGCTTATTGTGACGCAATTATCCGGAATCTTTGCACTTTTCCCCCTTATCTGTGTACAACTGTACACTTGTACCATATTGACAATTGATGACACAATCACACTCCCACCTGCAGGACTCTACTACCTTCAACAAAACTTTGCCTTCACCAGGACAATGTAGCCTAAAAAAATATTAATTATTACAACTACAACCAATAATATCAACTTACCAAGTCAAGTGAAACACGTAAACCGAGACAAAGTTACTTCAAAGGGATCCACCAACAATACCGCGGAGGACGACGTTTGCTCCCGCTTCGCAGAACCAGTTGTCGCTAATGCTTGCAATGACTTGGCCGCCTTTCTATTTAGCTGTAAATATGTAACTCCGGTTCGAAGGCCGTTTCTCGGATAACAACACAAATGCCCGCAGATGAAACCAATCTCGACGGACCAAACGGCGATCTCTCACAGTCAGTCAGCGAGACTAGAGCAGAAGAAGAATATGGCAACTCGTCGTTAGCTAACCTCTCGACAACAAATACATCTAGCGAAATGCCCCTTTCAACGGTGCATATATACCACCGCCGGACCGAAAAACTACGTGTTTCTCAATCTCACACTTGCAGCGTTCTTAAGGGCGTCGTCGTCGCTCACTAATGAGAATCCTTGGGCCGGTTCTGCTGCCTCGAATTCAAACAATTCCCAAAACCTTGAGCGTTAGCTAATGATTCTGTTGTTGGTTTACGAACCACTGGTTGTCTCCCCCGTAACCGAATGAACCACCACAACAGTTGAGATCATTTCACCGATCCGGCCCACGACGACGACGTCGACGACTCATCCGCCCAGGGCGAAACTGCAGCTCTGTAACGCTCCTCGGCTATCTATAAATTCCTCGGATATTTCGCACTATCAACGAGTCCTTGCGAAAAGAACGTGGTCGTAGTAAGTATATGATGCATCTTGAATATATGTGCAACCCGAACAAATAGCCGCTTCCAAAGGTCGATCATCGTATATATACTGTACTTCGAGGCAATTACGCCATAACTGATACAGCGTTTAGAATTCAGAATTGAAATATTGTAGTAGCGGAATCATCATAATAGTTTCATAGTGCAACATTCGACATTCCCTGACCCGCCTCGGCCATGTGGCTGTCACCCACGACAAAATTCATGATTGAATCATCGCTGCTTTTATATCTCTGAAATCAGGAGCAGGTTGAAGAAGGTGATGATGACATAATGCTGAGAATGAATCAATAACTTTTTTCATCCAACTTTGTAGGAAGGAGGCGGAAGTGGAAGACGGAAAAAACACATTGCTATAAACGGTAAACTCAAAAAAACATCATCCGCCAACTGCATGTTTGCTAGCGAGCAGTGCTTTCGAGCTATTTCAAGATTGCCTATGTACAGGTTCCTTTTTTGTTTCAAGCTATTTGCGCCAGACCGAAATTGACGCGGTGGCTAATGTGTTTCTTATTTTATCCTCTCCATGGCCAAGTGGCACACTGAAACAGACTTGTTCAGAATTCCTTGTGTGGAAATACAAAAATTCCCTGCCACAGCTATTGCTTCATTGGTGTTGAAACACAATGAAGATAAGACTGTTCTTGTCAAAGAAAGCGGCTACCAAGTGGCACAGTTAAACTTCCAAGGTCTAAAATACATACATGATGCAGTTTCTAATGTCTTTTGATCATTGAAAAAATCATAAATTGATATGGAAACGCCACGGACATTTGAAAATTTCCGGCTTTCTCCACATGAAGGATATCTTGCTAATTGCTGGAAATAAATTGTTGGCCTTATAAACTACATAGGAAAATGGGGAAACCTTCCCCTGAAAAAGCGTCGTCCCATAACAAAATCGGCCTATCTGGATTGTCTTTCAAGAGTATTCGCCAACACTATGCCGTGAGCGAGAGAGGAAACCTCTTAAATCCGATAATACTGAAGAGCTGAAAGCATTTTCACTTTCAGATACTTCCTCTGTACGGTTTGTGTATACTTGGAGCAGCGATGGCCGGATCCTACCTCTACCGACTAGCCACAAAGCACCCTGAAGTTACTTGGAACACTAGGCGAAACCCGGAGCCTTGGAATGAGTACTCGAATAAACAATATAAAGTATGACCATATGAGCATTTAGATAATTTTGAAAACCAGCCAACTAACGACTCGCATATCATTGAATATCAACTGACCTCAGTTCCTTGGAGACATCGACTACAGAGGCGTACCGCCAAACTACAAGGATGACTCGAATGAGGAAACAAACGATGACTCGTAGCGAAATCTAGAATTTTATCGAGTTTCTGAAATAATGAATACAATTTTGCGTCCATGCTTGTTGGGACAAGCTAATAAATTCGAGATCTATCAAATCTTCAAGAAAGTTGTAAAGGAAAATAGAAATTACAAGAGGCAGACATGTTCCATGTGCTGACTGAATTCACTATTAAATAACAGTACGATCACTAACCAAAAATAGAAATCAGCTCATTTCTCCGCTATGAAAGGGTGGGCAAGCGCTTGAGATGCTGTCAACCGTTTTTGAGGATCTAACAAGAAGATTTTGTCTAGCAGGTCACGGAGCTGTGTAACCTTCTTCATGGATTCTGCAGATAGATCCTGGTTACCGATCAACTCCTTGTGAAGATCCCTTGAAGGATTCATGACGGTCATAGTAACAACTTTCTCCTGAAATAATAAAATTAACTGAATTAATATTTTTCCCTCAATGAGCGACAATGCACCTTATATGAAAATTTCTTACCCGTTCTGTAACTTTATCCACCTCATGGTACAGAAAGTTGCAGTTCCCATCGAAGTGCTTATCCTTGAAAGCAGCTTTGCGAATGAGCTTGTTGGAAACTTTGCCCTTGAGGTCCATAAACATCTTCAACATCTGATATAAAAAACAAAAATAATCATAAATTGGTATGATTTGAGATGTATGTGCATATGGTACAACAACAATTACCTGATTGTTTGTATTTCCGGGAAATAGGATTTTACCAGTGTATACTTCGTAGATCGTACATCCAACAGACCACATGTCGATCCCGAAATCGTAAGGTAGACCCATTACTGCAAAAAGAATTGTGTGGATAAAAATCACGCAAGGCTCATTTACTACTCATTACTTCCATTTATCGTAACTTACTAATTTCGGGCGCTCTGTAGAACCTACTGACAAGATATGGGGTAATATCATTCTCAGCAACATGGGATGCAGATCCAAAGTCACAAAGCTTCAATACTTGTTTGCTCTCTGTTACCTGTAATGGAATTTAGAAATTGAAATTAGATTGCATAACCATTTACATTTTCAGGTATATATACGATAACTAAAGCGTACCAATATATTATCCGGTTTAATATCTGCGTGAAGTACATTTGCTCTCTTCAGGAGCTTCAACGACATGAAGAGCTGCTGGGCATAGGAACGGACAGCGCTTATGTGCAAGCCAACACCTTTTCCATACTTCTTTAGAACCTCACGTAGGTTCATAGACAATGGCTCGAATACCATACACAAATGTTGCTTGTGCATGAAATGGCGTTTAAGACGAAGGCAGTGGTACCTGTCGTCAGGATCTGCATCATTCAATCTTCTCAAGATCTCCAATTCTTTCTGACCAGATTTATGCATGATTTCATTATTCCGGATGATCTTAACGGCAACATCTTCGTTATCTCGAGCAGCATCCCGTGCTCTAACAACGTTGGAGAACACTCCTTGTCCAGTATAGCCGTAAACTGTGTATCTGCCGTCCAACATCTCTCCAGTTCGAACTCTGTAATAGCCTTCGGCATCATCCCAGTTGTCAGTTAGAGTCGGATTATCTTCACGAACTACGACGGTTCCTTCCAGTTTTTCGGCGGGACTCTGCGAATAAGATAAGCTTTTATAAAATCACAAAAATCCCTAGGAGTTCGCGTATTTGGAGATACAATCTAGTACTTACATCAAAATGCTCGGAGAACATATCCTGTTCAGCAAACATGTCCTGTCTCAAAGCTTTTGGCTTATCTTTCTTTTCTTCCCCGGCTGACTTGTCAATTTGATCATTAACAGCGTTAGGACTCTCACGAGTCTTACTAGAAGTGTTCGGAGGAGATTGTAACAGGTTAGATTGAAAAGATAGGGATTTAGTATCACTTTCCAGTGTAT
>JAQGBJ010001510.1:0-22516 GCA_034698345.1 Sphaeridia pumilis | reverse complement strand
GAACACCGGCACGTTAGCAAAATCAATCGAAGTCCAAAATCACGAGGGTAACACGCCCAATTACCGATACCAACAGGATTCAGATATGCCAGCCGTTTTTGCTCGGCCTGCAAAGGTTTTTGATGTTTAAGAAGTCGAATTATTTGCTCTGATGAAGAAACCAAGTCAGAGTAAACTGTGAAAACAAGAATGTTGACCGGAAATAAAGCAACAGCATAGACTCCAAAAAACGACAAGGCAGTAAATGGCAATTTGCTATGAAGCCTCATAACAATATAAATCATCATTGTGTGTATCAAAACCAAATCTCGGATCATTTCAGAGTAGAATATGAAATTTTCCGTGTTGTGCCAAACGTTGAGGACCCGAATTCGATTGTAGTCTCTGAGAGCGGAATAAATTTTGATTTTTTGAGTCAGCAGGCTTATTGGCTTGGACTCCAATGTAACGCGGTTTCGAGCTCTGGCCCTGCAAATAAAACAGAAATAACTGGACTCGTGAAGACAAAAACTAACAGAATTGAATCGAAGAACGACGCCTAAATAACTTAGTTGAGAGAGACGTACAATGTTTGGCGAACTTGAGCTCCTGCGATTATCGGGTAAGCCATGCTTATATGGAAGAGTAACTGGAATAATGCCATCATCTGGACAACAATGTAGGTCTCGACCAATAAGAAGCCTAAGAACGTCGCTGGATTCTCTTTGAAGTCTTCGGATACGGTGTAATAAACGTATCGACGTTGGTTGCCGTTCACTACGAAGAGCACCGAAATCGATCCCGCGTTGAAAAAAAAGCATAAGCTTCCAGAACATCAACAAGGTGCAGATGATGTATTTAGACGCACGAATTCGCCAATTTTCCATTCGAACGTCTACAACTTTCCGCACATTAACCTACGTTTGTCAACATTAGTCAAGCTGAGCATCGTGTTTAGAGCGCTGATGAAGCCATCTGGTTTCAGGAGGAAGAACCAATGGTAGAAACACGTCGAAGAAGCCCAGAGGATCCAAAGAGAATCGATGACGATTGTGCTGTACACTTTTACCTTTGAAGTTTTGAGAATGAAGTCGAGGTGGATGTTAGTCAGCTGGAACACAAAATAAATTGTTGAGATGATGCATTTGAGCAGGTACGCGCGTAACCACAACTTCGACGTCCGAGCTTCAAAAATACCCTTTACGGAGTTCCATTTGAACACAAAGAAAACGTATTTGAAGGTGAAGTTGAGCATTCCTTTAAAACAAATACAAAGCGAAGAGTAATCGTAGCTGGGAATGATCTTCATGATCTGTAGCTTCCAATAAAACAGAGCAATGTACAGCGCCTTCTTTCACTGTTTTACGTCGAATTTATATGACTATAAATGTGTTCATAGCTCGAGAACCCTTCGTTGAGCTTCGTAACAAGAGGTGAACAGGTAATATGTAACAACCTGAATGACTTCCGGTCTTCTAGAACTCCAGTGATGAGGGGTCGGCCTATAATGATTAAGCATTAAGCTACTGCAAGGGAAGAAAAATACTTGCTAATAATATACCGTTATCCGGATGTACATCGAGGTTGATGCTACTTTACTGCTGAATGTACGAAATAAAGTCCAGGTGAGACAAGCCCTCACAAAATACGAGGGAATTAAAAGATGATATTTTGTTATTGAACAGCGTTATTAATTGATTGATCAATTATTTTGACCTGATCCGTGCAGTGCTTGTAGGTTATAAGTGAGCCCGATTGCCCGTCCTCGCGAAAATGTTGGTGTTTCAATCGAGCCTTCAAACTAATGAACTGAAGTATCAAAGTCACCTAATCATTCCTGCCGTACATGGGGACGCATATTCGATAACGTTCGAATGATGCAGCGCATGCTCTATCTCAGTTAAAATTCTGAAAGGAATCTCGATTCGTCTTCGGCGCTTGCATTCGCAAAACAGCTTAGGCTTAAAACATTAATAACAAACTTCTAGTACATCGACATATTAGTAATATCAGCCGAAGTCCCATGTCACGCGAATAAAAAGACCCGCTTCCTACACCAATGGTCTTCAGATACGACAATCGTTTCCGCTCGAGCAATGAAATTTTCTGCTTTTTCAACACAGCAGTTATCTGCTCTGAAGAGGCTACCAAGTCGAAATAAATGGTGAAAATAAAAATTATGAACGGAAGAATAACCACAATCCAGGTAATGAAACACAATAAAGTCGACAGGGGCAATTCGCTATGGAGTTTCGATACGATGTAAATCACGAATGAGAGCGAGGAAACCAAAACCAGGTTAAATTCAGAGTAAATGATGGAGTACTCGGTATTGTACCAAACGTTGAGGACTC
Organism: Sphaeridia pumilis; assembly: GCA_034698345.1. Classification (NCBI taxonomy): domain Eukaryota; kingdom Metazoa; phylum Arthropoda; class Collembola; order Symphypleona; family Sminthurididae; genus Sphaeridia; species Sphaeridia pumilis. The sequence continues at coordinate 20,183 of JAQGBJ010001510.1, read as the reverse complement.
GAATTCGGTTATAATGCTTGAGGATGCCCGACAACTTGAGTTTTCGATCCAACACGTTATACCCTTGGACGCCGACATCAAAGAAAACTAGATTTTGAGCTTCGATTCTGTGAATAAGATCATTCTGCGCGTTATTAGTGCTGCAATTTTCGGAAGAATATGAAAGATTAAGACCTACAGAGTTTCCCGAAGTTCAGCTCCCGAAATGATTACGTATGCGACAGTAATATGCATCAACGATGTCAATATAGCAGCTGACTGAAGAAAAATACCCATTTCAATAAAATAGAAGCAAACAAAAACTGCCGAATTTCGCTTGAGAGACGTTGGCAAAACTGAAAAGACGTATCGACGTTGATTCCCATTTAAGACAAAGAGCCCCGAAACCGTCATTGCGTTGAAAATAATTGTAGGCTTCCAGCTCATCAACGCAGTAGACAATACAAATTTAGAAAAGCAAACTCGCCAATTCTCGACGCGTGTATCTATAACTATAAAATTACAGAAATCGATGTTGACCTTGGTTAAAATAAGCGAATTCAGCATGTAATTAAAATGACGCAGCAAAGCCAACTCACGTTTGTCAACATTGGTTAAGTTGAGAAGCGTGTTCAAAGCGCTAAGGAAGCCATCTCTTTTTAGCAGAAAAAACCAATGATAGAAACACGACCACATCGCCCAAAAGACCCACAGATAATCAATGACGATTGTGCTGGACATTTTCACATTCGAAGTTTTGAGAATAAAGTCCAGGTGAATGTTGGTCAGTTGGAACATCAAATAAACTGTCGAAATGACGCACTTTAACTTGTAAACTCCTAACCACAACGTCGAAGTTCGAGCTTCGAAAATATGCTTTTCTGAATCCCATCTGAAGATGAAGAAAAAGTATTTGAATGTAAAATTGAGCTTTCCTTTGAAACCTTTGCGAAGCGAAATGTAATCGTATGTTGGGACCAATTTTTTGAGCTTCATGATGTAACAACCCTGACGACTTCCGGCTTTCCACTGAGGAGCTGTCCGTATGTGAATAAAGCATTGTATAAGGATATTATAGTAATCACAGGCAAATAATTGTGTAGTTCGGAAATGCATGGAGGTGTTGATGGTAATTTACTCCGTAATAACTAATTACAAGCCTTTCCGTTGATGATTCCAAGGTTTCAGAACATAAATATCAAACACACATATTTGATTACGTTCAAACGATCCAAGCGCATGTTTCATCTCAATCTCTAATGTGGAAATTTCGAAAAAAAGTTTTAATGTATCTATCGCAGTTAAAAAATTCGTACATCGGCGCCTGCATTCGCAAAACAGCCGAGGTTCAAAACATTAACAACAAACTTCTAGTACATCGACTCGTTAGCAATATTAACCGAAGTCCCATGTCACGCGAATAAAACGACCCGCTTCCAACACCAACCGTCTTCAGATACGACAATCGTTTTCGCTCAAGCAACGAAGTTTTCTGTTTTTTCAACACATCCGTTATTTGCTCTGACAATGCCATCAAGTCAAAATAAATTGTGAAAATGAAAGTAAAGTAAGGAAGAGTGAGAACAATCCAGGAAATGAAACACAATAAAGTCGACAGAGGCAATTCGCTGTGGAGTTTGGAAACGATGTAAATCATCAATGAGAGGAAGGAAACAAGAACACGGTTAAATTCAGAGTAAATGATTGAGTACTCGGTATTGTACCAAACGTTGAGGACCCGAATTCGGTTGTAATCTTTGACAATGTCTGAAAACTTGAGTTTTCGATCCAACAGGTTATATGGTTGTAAGTCGACATCAGAGGAAATGAGATTTTCAGCTTCGGTTCTGTGAGTACGAATATTCTGACTGAGCGTTGTTTCATGCTGCAACCAAAAAAAATCAAAAACACTTACAAAGTTTTTCGAACTTCAGCTCCTGCAATGATTACGTATGCGACGGTGATATGCATCAACGATGTCAATATGGCAGCTGTCTGGAGAAAAATGCACATTTCAATAAAATAGAAGCAAACAAACACGGCTGAATTTTGCTGGAGAGACGTTGGCAAAATTGAATAGGTGTATCGACGCTGATTTCCATTGAAAACAAAGAGCATTGAAATCATTATTGAGTTGATAATAAGTGTAGGCTTCCAGGTCATCAACGCAGTGGACATTACAAATTTAGAAAAGCAAACTCGCCAGCTCTCGACGCGTGTATCTACAACTACAGAATTATAGAAATCTCTGTTAACCTTGGTGAAAGCAAGCGTATTCAGCATTTAAATTAAAAACTCTCAGACAGTCAACTCACGTTTTTCAACATTAGTCAAATTGAGAAGAGTGTTTAACGCGCTGAGAAAGCCGTCACGTTTCAGCAAGAAGAACCAATGATAGAAGCATACCCACATTGCCCACAAGACCCACAAATAATCAATGACGATTGTGCTGGACAATTTGGCATCCGAAAGCCCGAGAATGAAGTCAAGATGGCTGTTGGTAAGTTGGAACACCAAATAAACTGTCGAAACGATGCACTTGAGCAGGTACATGCCCAACCAAAACTTCGAAGTGCGAGCTTCGAAAATATGCAATTTTGTATTCCATTTGAACACAAAGAAAAAGTATTTGAAAGTAAAGTCCAACATGCTCTTGACGCTGTTGCGAAGGGACACGTAGTCGTAGCTTGGGAACAATTTTTTGAGCTTCATGATGTGACAACCGTGACGACGACTTCCAGCTTTCCACTGAGGATCTCTCAGTATGTGTATGGAGTATTGTATAAGGAAGTTAGGAAAGATTGGCGAATGCTTATGTAATTCGGAAGTGCATGCAATTGTTGATAGTAATTCACTCCATAATAGCTAATAACTAGCCTTTTCGTTTATGATTCAAGGTTTCAGAACATCAACAGCAAAACTTTTTTTCCATGCGTTCCAATACCAGTATTTCTTCGGGGTCTCATAATAGACGCTCGTGAAACATTTTTGAAGTTTAGAACATTAAAAGCAAAGATCTCGTACACCGACACGTTAGCAAAATCAATCGAAGCCCAAAATTCCTTGGATAACACCTCCAATTACCGATGCCAACAGACTTCAAGCACACGAGTCGCTTCTGCTCGACCAAAAACGCCTTTTGGTCTCTAAGAATTCGAAAGATGTGCTCTGATGAAATGATCAAGTCAGTATAAATTGTAAAAACAAGAAGATAAACCGGGAATACAATAATAGCCCAGAATCCGAAAACAATCAATGGGGGCGTTGGTAAGTCGCTTTGAAGTTTCGTAACGATATAAATCATCATTATGTGCATAGAAGTCAAAAGGCGATTAAATTCAGAGTAAAATATGGAGTATTCGGTGTTGTACCAAACGTTGAGGACCCGAATTTTGTTGTATACCCTGAGAATCAGTGACAATTCGACTTCATGGGCCAGCAAGCTAATGGATTCGCGGCTTAATGTAACGAGATTGCGAACTTCGGCCCTGCAATGCCACAGCTTCAAATTAGGCAACGAGCACAAAAAAGTTGAAACGAGAGAAGAAATTTGACCTGAGACTTACAAAGTTTTCCGAAGTTGAGCTCCAGCGATGATCGGGTAAGTCATGCTCAAGTGCATCACGGACTGCATTAATGCAACCAACTGAACAATGATGTAAGTCTCGACCAAAAAGAAAACTACGAACGTCGCTGAATTCTGTTTGAGGTCTGCAGGCAGAATGGAATATATGTATCGAGTTTGATTACCGTTCATCACGAAGAGCATCGAAATCGCTCCCACGTTGAGAATCAGCTGAAGCTTCCACAATATTAAAACTGTTGACATCAAGTACGTCGATGCACGAATTCGCCAGTTTTCGGCTCGGGTGTCAATAACTACCGAAACACATGGGAATCAATTTCCAAGGAATTGAAGATTTCACGCAAAGGTACTTACGTTTGTCAACATTATTTAAACTGAGCATCGCGTTTAGAGCGCTGAGGAAGCCATCTCGTTTCAGCAGAAAGAACCAGTGGTAGAAAAAAGACCAAAGCGCCCAGATAAGCCAAAGATAATCAATGACTATTTTGCCTGAAACCTTCACATTCGAAGTTTTGAGAATGAAGTCGAGGTGGATGTTGGTCAGCTGGAACATCAAGTAAATCGTTGAAATGACGCACTTCAACTTGTAAGAGAACAACCACAGCTTGGACGTCCGTGTTTCAAAAATACACTTTTCTGAGTTCCATTCGTAGACAAAGAAAAAATATCTGAAGGTGAAGTTGTGCATGCCCCTGAAACCCTTAAGAACCGAAGTATAATCGTAGGTCGGGACGAGTTTATTTTTCGAGGATGGCATGATCTACAGCTGTCTTGAATTTTTGGACCAAGAACACATGTTTCACTTCTCACGCAGGGAGCTCTTGCTTTTCCTGTCTCCGTACGCTTTGAAGCTACCTTCGACAACGTATAAAAAGCCATTTCGCTAATAGGTACATAATCTTCTTCCGCTTCCGGTACAGAAACATTTTAGCTTGAACAATAATTTTACTAATCCATAATCATGATTACTAATTACTGTTTATGTATCTGTAAATGTCTTGGAACGATTATCTGTACAGTCTGGTATGTTTGTGTATGAGCAATACTTGATAAATGATACATACAAAGACAGGCAGGTTCATCAAGACACTTTTAAACGTTTTGGAAACACTTCGAGAAACTTGTATTAGCGTTGCATTTTAACAAACAAGAGCTTCTGGTAATAACTTATGCCAGCGGAGGGAACTCGACTGGTACTAGACGGCACCAGCAGTATCAGTTCCACCAAAAATCTTTCTGTTTCTAAATGATGTGTTAACGAGTTCCCTTATATTTTTCTACACTGAATCTAAATTCAACCTTTCAGAACATCAATAACAAACTCTTGGTACACCGACACACCAGCAAAATTATCCGAAGACCAAAGTCACGCGAATAGAAGAAACCGCTTCCTACACCAACGGTCTTCAAATACGCCAATCGTTTCCGCTCCATCAACGAAGTTTTCCTATTTTTTAGCAAGTGAATAATTTGCTCCGACGAAGTCACCAAGTCAGAATAAATTGCAAACATGAAAATTTCGTATGGAAGCATAATCATCGACCAAATAATAAAAAGCACCAATGTTGGCGTTGGCAATTGGCTGTGAAGACTATTGTAACGATGTAGATTGCCAGCGTATGCATCGAAATCAAAACTCGGTTGAATTCTGAGAAAATGATAGAGTACTCGGTATTGTACCAAACGTTGAGGACCCGAATTCGATTGTATTCCTTGAGAACTCCCGATAATCCGATTTTTTGAGCAAGTAGGTTGGCCGGCCTGAGGCTGGCGTCCTTCGAAGGTGTACCAATAATTTTTCGAGTGGTGGCCCTGTAGGTTTTATTTGGGAGAAGATTTAGAATTTTGGACAAGCGGAAAATGTTTGAATTAACAATTTGTGAAAATTCTTACTTACAATGTTCTATGGAGTTCGCTTCCGACCAACATCGGGTGCGCTAAGCAGATGTGTAGAAACGACGTCAATAGCGCAATCGCCTGAAATACAATACTCAATTCGACGAAATAGAAGCAAACGAAAATTACGGGGTTTCGCTTCAATGCCGGTGGTACAATGGAAAACATGTATCGACTATGATTCCCGTTTATAACAAAGAGCATCGAAATCACGATTGCGTTGCCAAGAGTCATTGGTTTCCATGCCAGTAATGGCGTAGACATTGCGTACTTTGATAAGCATACTCTCCAGTTTTCCACGCTGGTGTCTACGACTAAAGAATATTTTTTGTGGATTAAAATATTTAGTTAAACATTAAAAAACATACTTTAGCTCACGGTTGCCTGCATTCGGAATGGTTATGACTGTGTTGAAAGCGCTGAGGAAGCCATTTCGCCTCAGCAAGAAGAACCAATGGTAGTAGCATGACCACATGGCCCAAAAAATCCACATGTAGTCGATTAAAATTTTGCTGGACACTTTAACGCTGGTAGCGTCGAGGATAAAGTCGAGATGGATGTTGGTCAACTGGAACATCAAATACAGGGTGGAAATCACGCACTTGAACACATAAGCACCCAACCAAATCTTCGAAGTTTGAGCTTCGAAAATACACTTTTTCGGATTCCATTTGAAGACAAAGAAAAAGTATTTGAAAGTAAAGTGGAGCATCCCTATGACACATTTTCGAAGGGAAACCACATTGTAGATTTGTATCAGTTTATTCCTCACTCCAAGCTTCATGATTATTATTAATTTCGAACTTGCGGACTTTCAGGTGGAGAACCTAAAATCAGCGTCCAGGGCTCATTCAGCTTATGATTTAACAGAACGTAGACGTAACTTGCAATAGAACGGAATCCGAGGGAAGCAGTACAGGCGTTTTCTTCCACTTCCGGTTGATCTAATTTTATTGCCCTGGTGAATTATTTGCTTATTAATGTAACTTACCGTAATTATGCTTCGTTAACCTTCTGAATATATAATGCAGGCCTGGCGGAAGTGCTCAAAAAGAAGAAAGTAACTTTATGCAGTCCGAAACTCTAGTACTTTATTTTTATTATTCGAAATAATGTTTGTGTACTTAACAATCCGAGTCATCCCCGTTAATTTCAAATTATGTATTTTGTCATATAGCGTCATAATTTGCTCCACCGCTTTCACCATCAGCTTTCTAAAACATGATGAGCAAAGATCTGGTACATCGACACGCTAGCAAAATTATTCGAAGCCCGAAATCCCGCGGATAAAACAACAGACCTCCGACACCAACGCTCTTGAGGTACTTCAATCGTTTCCTCTTGATCAGCAAAGCTTCTCGATCTCTCAGCAAAGAGACAATTTGTTTCGACGAAGAAACCAAGTCAGCATATATTACAAACAAAATAATATCGAGGGGAGCCATTGCAATCGCCCATAAACTGAAATACAGCACAGCTGCTATTGGCAACTGTCTGTGGAGACTCAAAACAAAGTATGCCATCAAAGTGTGTGTTATTAATAAAACCCGATTGAATTCAGAATAAATTATCGAGTATTCCGAGTTGTACCAAACGTTGAGGACCCGAATCCGGTTGTACTCTTTTAAAACGACTGACAGCTGGATTTTTTGAATCAGCAGGTGATCCAATGATGGGATGTCAAAGGCAACAAGTTTCTGAGTGTCGGTTCTGCGAATTAGAAATATTAGACATTGTTTCTTCACACTCGTTAAATGTATATCATGGCGACTCACAATGTTTTTCGAAGTTGAGCTCCAGCGATGAGTGGGTACGCCAAGCAAATATTCATGAATGAGACCAAAAGCGCCATGCTTTGGACTACGACGTACATTTCGACGAAAAACCAGCAAATAACAGTTGCAGGCTTTTGTTTGAAGTCTGCTGGTAGGATGAAATAAGTGTATCGACGTTGGTTGGGATTTGCAATGAAGAGAGTCGACATCATGACCGAGTTGAAACAGACCATCGGTTTCCACAATATTACTGAAGTACACATGATGTATTTGGCGAGAGAAACTCGTCGGTTTTCGATCTTATAGGGAATCACTATTAAAAACAAGCGTTTAAAAAGATTAAGTTCTCGTGTTAAACCTGCATCCGGAGATTATAAATATATATGTGCGTTGCTAATCCGTTCAGGCGGATCTGGACAATTCACCAAATTCAGAGTACACCATTGGAAGCTGGAGATGTGAGCTAATGTGAAATAATTTCTTGGAATTTGAAGTGTGATCAGGTGTCCAGACTCTGGACATGAAGTGAGGGAAACTTTCGGTTTCAAAGATTGACAGTAACAAACGTATTGCCTGATTTTAAAAATCTTCTAAATAAATTTTCAGGGCTGAGTGTGAACCTTTCAAGTATGATTTGCTGATATCTTTGCTAAAAACGTTTAATTTACGAAATTGAACTATTGAACGAAATACCTAACGCACGCTCAATATATTTGGTAAGCAACTTACGTTTGTCGACATTCTTTAAGTTGAGAAGAGTGTTCAAACCACTTAAAAAACAATCTCGTTTCAGCAGAAAGAACCAATGATAAAAACACGACCAAATCGCCCATAAGGCCCACAGATAATCGATGAAGATTGTACTTGACAATTTCACGTTCGAAGTTCTGAGAATGAAATCGAGGTGCAGGTTTGTCAGGTGGAACATCAAATAAACTGTTGAAAGTATGCACTTTAACGTGTAAACGCCCAAGCACAACTTCGAAGTGCGAGCTTCGAAAATATACTTTTCCGAGTTCCATTTAAAAACAAAGAAAAAATATTTGAAAATAAAACTGAGAATGCCCTTGAGACTTGTGCGAAGCGAAATATAGTCGCAGGTTGGAAGGAACATATGTTTTTCTACGACTTTACGATGTAACCTTAACGACCTTAGCTTGAATAATAACTCGGATCAGGCATCATCAAAGCTCCAATGATTCGCTCACATTAACTTCAGCATCTGATTAACTTCCGGTTCCGGGTCAGCAACTCTCTGTAGTGCCAAGATAATTAGATCGTTGATGGAGTTTTCTAATTAGCTTCTTTATTGTACTAACGCTACGACAATCAGCAAACTTCTGAATGCCCAAATGTTTATACAGGCGTTGCAAAAGTTGACTTCCGTTGGTGGGCTGAAGCAATGGAAAATTTTCACAACTTTTTAAGCGCAAAAGCTACTGCAATTCGAGGTCTCCAACTTCTCGGTTTCTTCGCCACAATAGGGGCATATCCGCTTAGCATCGATAGGAATAACATTGAAATTCGCAAAGTGAGTTCATCAAAAGCAGTAGTGTACAACGTTTTGTACGCTGTAAGCCTTCTCCTGACCTTGTACCACTTTGTGACCCTCGGCCTAACGTTGGCCAATGCGGACTGGTTCCGCTTTGACCACATCAGCGTCCATGTGGTTGTGGCAGCCGCTTCTCTGTATTCAGTTTCAGCGTGGTGGACATTTTTCCGAAACGAGTCTGAATTGTTCGTCGCCACAATGAACTATATTCTCAAGTCAAACGCTGCCACTTTACCGATGAAGCTTTCGAAGCAGACGCTGATACTGTGGTTTACGCCATGGTTGGTAATTGGGGCCATGCTCGTAAACTACCTGGCACTCATTGAAGATCCAAGTCGAGCGATGCATTTGTACTTTTTGTACGACCGAAGTGGAACTGGGCCTTCGAGGCCGATGGATTGGGCAGTGTACTCCTTGTCGATGACGGGCTCTGCGCTGGTGTTCTCGACGATTGGCGGACTTGCGAGTGTGACTCCGTATATTCACCTGAGTATGTTGGAAATGGTCAACAATGAACTGGCGGGAGTTCTGAAACTATGTTTGGCGGGAAAGCAAACAGGGGCCAAAACCTGGCTTGAACAGAATTTTCGTAGGATTCGAGAACATCAGCTTTTGATTCGGCGATGCAACGTGGTCTTTGCAAACACAATTTTTTGGTACAAGCAGTTGCTGTTGGGCGCAGCAATATTTTGTTTGTTTGCCTTAACCGCCTTTTTCAACGTTAGCGTTCTGACCACAGCCTTGAACTTCGTCCTGGGTCTGTACACATCAACTTTTTACGCCGTCAACTACGAACGAGGCTACATTGCATTTACCGCGCTGGATGAAATCAAACGAACGTTCCTTCGAGTGGCGTCTCAGAGACTTCGATCGAACGTTGATGAAGAAGAGCGACGGCTGGGAATTCTTCGGCGGCAAATTCAATCGGTTCAGAATGAGGGCATCAGAGTCGGCAGTTTTTGCAAATTGGATCGATTGTCCACGCTGAAATTTGTGGAATTTGCTTCAACGAAAGTAGCAGGTTTACTGATTACCTTCAAATAACTGACACTAATTGATTAGAGTAAGACTGCAATTTAGGTAAAAGTTATGCTGTGAATTGCGATTAAAATTTAACGAAGGCATTTAAGTTTAACACGTGCCGTGTCCAGCTCCACAATTATAACTGATTGCAGTAAACTTATTCCAGTTCTCCAGCAACGTATTCCCCATATTCCAAATGATAAAATAACGCCCTCATGAAGTTCGGAATTCAAGTAGCTGGTAGCTTTAATCTCAAAGGCTGAGGGCACGGGCTTTCTAAAACATGAGCAGTAAAGTCTTTGAGCATCGACACACTAACAAAACTATTCGAAGCCCAAAATTCCGCGGATAAAACGACAAACCTCCGACACCAACGGTCTTGAGGTACGCCAATCGTTTTCTCTTGAGCAGCGAAGTTTCTCGATCTCTCAGCAAAGAGACAATTTGTTCCGACGAAGAAACCAAGTCAGCGTAAATTATAAACAAAATGATAATCATAGGAGCCATTGTAATCGCCCATAAACTGAAATACAGCAAAGTTGAAATTGGCAACTGTGTGTAGAGGCTTAAAACAAAGTAGACCATCAACGTGTGTGTTATGAAGAAACACTGGTGGAGCTGGGAATATATGATGGAGTATGCGGAGTTGTACCAAACGTTGAGGACCCGGATCCGGCTGTAGTCCCGATGAACGTCCGACATCTTGATGTTGGCAGCCAGTGGACTCCGGGATTGGACGTCAGACGTAACAACGTTTCGAGCACCGATTCTGCGAATAAGAAATATTCAACATTATTTCTTCCCGATTCTTGAATGCATCTCAATGAATGGAGTCTCACAGTGTTTTCCGAAGTTGAGCCCCAGCGACGAGAGGATACGCCAAGCAAATATACATGAAACAATTCAAAAGCGCGAAGGTCTGTATTATCACATACGTTTCAAAGGAAAAACAGCTAAAGAACATTGCAGGGTTTTGTTTCAAGTCCGCGGGTAGAATTGAGTAAATGTATCGACGTTGGTCTGGATTCATGATGAAAAGCGTCGATACCATCGCCGAGTTGCAGTATATCATAGGCTTCCACAGTATCAAATAAGCAAACATTGTGTATTTGGCAAAACAAACTCGTTGATCTTCGATATCAGAGTCTATGACTGTTGAAAACGATTGTTTTAAGAGCTTGAATATAATTTGGATTTCCATTCGTAATGCGCGATATGCAACTTACGTTTGCCGACATTCGCCAAGTTGAGCAAAGTGTTCAAAGCGATGAGGAAACCATCTCGTTTCAGTAGGAAGAACCAATGATAAAAACAAGACCACATTGCCCATAAGGCCCACAGATAGTCGATAAAGATTTTACTTGACAATTTCACGTTTGAAGTTTTGCGAATGAAATCGAGGTGAAGGTTAGTAAGGTGGAACAGCAAATAAACTGTCAAAATGACGCACTTGAACAGGTATACGCGTAACCCCAACTTCGAAGTTCGAGCTTCAAAAATACCTTTTTTCGAGTTCCATTTGAAGACAAAGAAAAAGTATTTGAAACTAAAGCGCAGAATTCCCTTGAGACCTTTGCGAAGCAAAAGGTGACCGCAGGTTGCAAGAAACATGCTTCCGTCGTGCTTGACAAAGTACCTTGACGGATTACAGCTGAAACAGTATTGGGGACAGGACAAGACCGAGACCTCACTGATTCGCGTCCATGTAAATACATACGATTACTTCCGGTTCCGGATCATCAGCATTCAGTAATTACAGCATATGGAATGATATGTCATCGCTGACGCTATATTTTCTCGTTTACTGATGGAGGTGGTCGATTTGACCAGAGTGGCAAACTTATATATCTGCTCGGCCAACAAAATCTTTCGGCATTTTGGAAGTCTAATGTTTTTCTCCGACGCAGCAACAAGATCAGAGTGAATTCAAAAATGGGTACTTAATATGGAAACAAAAACAGCCCAGAAATGAAATAAAACTAAGGCTGGCTTTGGCATTTCGATTCGTAACAACGTAAATCAATCTATTAAATGATTCATGCGTCACATCTCTGCAGTTGAACTGCAGAACAAAGTCAGAAAATCATTTACTGAAAATTACTAATTTTTGAATTGAATCATTCTTCCACAAAAGAGTGTGCAATAACGAACTTACTTTCGTAGTTAATTTATTCTTAAAATTGCTGAAACATAAGCGTCGCTATTCTTGCTCTTGAGATTGTCAAGATTTTAGAGCATTAATAGCAAAGCCCTCGCGCATCGACACGTTAGCAAAATCAATCGAAGCCCGAAATCTCGTGGGTGACACCTCCACTTACCGATTCCTACATGCGTCAAATACGCCAGCCGCTTTTGCTCTGTTTGCCAGGTATTTTGGTTGTTAAGAAGGCGAATTATTTGCTCTGACGAAGTTATCAAGTCAGCGTAAACTGTAAAAGCAAAAACAGTAAATGGGAAAATAGCAAGGTCCCAGAATGAAAAAACAAGCAACGCGGGTCGTGGCAATCTGCTGTAAAGCCTCGTAACAATATAAATCAGGATTGTGTGCATGATAACCAAAATTCTGTTAAGTTCAGAGTGAATTATGGAGTATTCAGTATTGTGCCAAACGTTAAGGACCCGGATTCGGCTGTAGTCTTCCAAAATAGAAGACAGTTTGGTCAGTTGAGCTGATTTGGAGTCTGACGAAACTAATTTTCTAGTTCTGTCCCTGCAATTGCAGGAAGAACATTAGCCAAGTCCAGAAACCAACATAAATGGAATTGAATCACGAAGAAGGTTTAAAACTTGAAAACGCACAGAGTTTCTCGAAGTTGAGCTCCAGCGATTATTGGGTAGGCCATGCTTATATGGAAGATGGACTGCAGGAGTGCAATCAACTGGAGAACAACATAGGTCTCCACCAACAAGAAGACTACGAACGTAGCTGGATTCTGTTTGAGGTCTGCGGGCAGGATGGAATAAATGTATCGACGTTGGTTACCGTTCACTACGAAGAGTGCCGAAACCGCCCCCACGTTGCATAGAGTCATAAGCTTCCAGAACATTATCGCTGTGGACATGGAATATTTAGACGCGCGAATTCGCCAATTTTCTGTTTGGTTGTCTACAACTTCAAAACCTGTACGTTAAACATTTTTTTCCAGGTCTGACCGCTTACAGAAGCAACTTACGTTTGTCAACGTGAGACAAGTTGAGAAGAGTGTTCAAAGCGCTGAGAAAGCCATCTCGATTAAGTAAAAAATACCAATGGTAGAAGCATATCCACATGGCCCAGATGACCCAAAGTGAATCGATCACAATGCTGCTGGATACTATTGCCTTTGAAGTTTTGAGAATGAAGTCGTGGTGGATGTTGGTCAGTTGGAACATCAAGTAAATCGTTGAAGTGACGCACTTGACCACGTAAACGTGCAACCACAACTTCGAAGTCTGAGCTTCAAAAATATTCTTTTCGGAGTTCCATTTGGACACAAAGAAAACGTATTTGAAGGTGAAGCTGAGCATTCCTTTTAAACCGGTACAAAGCGAAATGTAGTCGTACTTGGGGATGATCTTCATGATCTGCAGTTTCCACCAATTATGAGATTCACGGCCTGCACCTGGTTCACGTGATTTCCAACGTCTAATGCTGCACACAGTCTGACAAGTTAGTTTATGTATTTTGAGAAACAGTAATATTTGAATGATTATGTAGCAATGACATTCGGAAATTTCAACAACAGCTGTTGAGATCTGTCAATGTGATTCCGCCTCCCAAGCTTTTTTGCTAGTAGCACCCAATTACTACTAGCAAATGCAAGGTTTTAAGGCCACGACTAAAATTTAGGTTTTGCTACTAGCACTCTAGTGCTACTAGCGAAAGTGTTATATGTACTTTGAAAAAGTTGATGCATTTGTAAGCTATTAGCAAATCACACTTTCCTTCTCTGCTAATGCCTGCTTACTTCTCACTATGCTTAATGGAATGATATTTACTTGTGAGTGCCGTGATTTTGTTAGATGCTTGTTGTACGTCCTTCTTCCTAAAGTTGCTGAATATGTTTTTGCGGAAGTGGCATTTAATTACTGTTTGGTTCCGCCCGGAAACAAATCACGTATTATATAATTTACGTGTGCCATATCAAGGTTAACGGGCCACTCTCGATAACCAAAATACTAAATACCTGTAGATTTCAGTCCCAACTAAAGCAATCTTTTTCGATTTTCTGGATTTCGAGTGCTACTACTGAAGGACGAACCTGATTGAATGCTCGTTGAAATCTCTCAAACTGCTTATCCCCACCCTCCGGATGATAAGGTTTTTCTAGAACATAAACATCAAAACTTCGTTAGGATACACATGACAAATTAATTCCGAGCCCAGTTTCAAGCGCTACTTTCGGACCCCGAGATTGAAGTATCAATCAGCTCAACATCAATAGCAATGCTCTTGTAAACCTGCAACCTGCAAGACAGCAACTTCAATCGAAGGTTTTGGTTGGTGACTAGAAGTAAAGATACGGTGAATAACGGTCTTTGGGTCCCAATTCACCTTGAGAACAAATGATTGTTGATCTTATTATCACCTGGCCTAATTGCTGGGTAGGCTTTTTATTAATGTTTCCTTATTACTGACGGAAGTCGCAACAACGAAACTTCCGGAAGTAGCTCGTAATACACAGCAATTTTCCAGCGTTCCTGATTTATTAATCAATTGATTTGCCGTAGGCCGTGCAGTGCTTGTAAGTGATAAGTTAACCGGATTTCCGGTCCTCGCAAGATCTGTATGGTGAATCACCTAATTTTCCTGCCATATACATCCACACACATCTTTTAAACCGTTTAAATGGTGCATAGTACGTGTTTCAATCCAGATTTTTAAAGTCCTCAATGTATCGAGCGCATCATTCAAAGTGCAAAGCAGCTTTAAAATTAAAACATTAACAACAAACTTCTAGTACATCGATATGTTAGCAATATTAGTCGAAGTCCCATGTCACGCGAATAAAAGGACCCGCTTCCTACACCAACCTTCTTCAGATACAACAATCGTTTTCGCTCGAGCAGCGAAGTTTCCTGTTTTCTCAACAAAGCAGTTATCTGCGCTGACGAAGCCACCATGTCATAATAAATTGTGAAAACGTAAATAATGAACGCAAGCGTAACCACAATCCATGAAATGAAACATAGACAAGTCGGCATGGGCAACTCGCTATGGAGTTTTGAAACGATGTAAATCATCAATGAGAGCGTGGAAATCAAAACCAGGTTAAATGCAGAGTAGATGATCGAGTATTCAGTATTGTACCAAACATTGAGGACCCGGATTCGGTTGTAACCGCTAAGGATGCCCGAGAAGTTGAATTTTGGAGCCGGTTGTATGTCGCTGAGGTCAGATGAAATGAGCTTTTTGGCTTGGATTCTGTGAATGAGAAAATTCCGCGCGTTATAGTCCTGCCACTTTTCGGAAGAGCCAAAGAGACTTACAATGTTTCTCGAAGTTCAGCTCCTGCAATGATGGCGTATGCGACGCTGATATGCATCGACAATGTCAATTTGGACAATAACTGAATAAAAATGCCCATTTCAAAAAAATAGAAGCTAACGAAAACAGCTGAATTTTGCTTGAGAGAATTTGGCAAAACTGAATAGACGTATCGGCGTTGGTTCGCATTTAAAATGAAAAGCCCTGAAATCATCATTGAGTTGAAAAGAAATTGAGGCTTCCAGGTCATCAACGCAGTAGACATTAAGAATTTAGAGGAGGAAACTCGCCAGTTCTCGACGCGTGTATCTACAACTACAAAAGTACAGAAATCGATGTTATTTTGGTAAAAACAAGCGCATTCAGCATTTAGATTAAAAACTGTCAGACAGCCTACTCACGTTTGTTAACAGTTGTTAAGTTGAGAAGCGTGTTCAAAGCGCTGAGGAAGCCATCTCGTTTCAGGAGGAAGAACCAATGGTAAAAACACGACCAAATCGCCCACAAGACCCACATATAATCAATGACAGTTGTGCTGGACAACTTGGCATCCGAAAGCCCGAGAATGAAGTCGAGCTGGACGTTGGTCAGTTGGAACATCAAATAAACCGTTGAAATGATGCACTTGAACAGGTAAGCGCCCAACCAAAACTTCGAGGTTCGAGCTTCAAAAATACCCTTTTCCGAGTTCCATTTGAAGACAAAGATAAAGTATTTGAAAGTAAAATTGAGCATTTCTTTGAGACTATAGCGAAGAGATACGTAGTCGTAGCTTGGGACCAATTTTTGGAGCTTCATGACGCAACGACCCTGACGGCTTCCGGATTCCAACTGAATAGTTAAAGTATTGTATGAGGAAGTTAAGAAAGACTGGCAAATAATCATGTACATCACCCGGAAGTCGGAAGTGCATGCAGTTGTTGATGGTAATTTACTCCGGAATAACTAATAACTAGCCTTTCCATTTATGAATCCAAGGTTTCAGAACATCAAAAGCAAACTTCTCGTACACCGACATGTTAACAGTATTAGTCGAAGCCCCATGTCACGCGAATAAAACGACCCGCTTCCAACACCAACCGTCTTCAGATACGACAGTCGTTTTCGCTCGAACAACGAAGTTTTCTGTTTCTTCAACACAGCAGTTATCTGTTCTGACGAGGCCACCAAGTCAAAATATATTGTGAAAATGAAAATGAAGTACGGAAGAATAAGCACAACCCAGGAAATGAAACACAAGAAGGTCGACATGGGCAATTCGCTGTGGAGTTTGGAAACAATGTAGATCATCAATGAGAGCGAGGAAACCAGAACTCGATTGAATTCAGAGTAAATGATGGAGTATTCGGTATTGTACCAGACGTTGAGGACTCGAATTCGGTTATAATCTTTGAGGATGCCCGAAAACTTGAACTTTCGAGCCAACAGGTTATACGCTTGTAAGTCGACATCAGAGGAAATTAGATTTCGGGATTCGATTCTGTGTATAAAATTATTCTCCGCGCTATTAATGCTGCAACCTTTCGAAAAAATGAAAAGACTTACAAAGTCTCCCGAAGTTCAGCTCCGGAAAGGATTGCGTATGCGACGCTGATATGCATCAACGATGTCAATACGGCAGCTGACTGAAGAAAAATGCCCATTTCGATAAAATAGAAGCAAACAAAAACTGCTGAATTTTGCTTGAGAGACGTTGGCAAAACTGAATATATGTATCGACGTTGATTGCCATTTAAAATGAAGAGCACTGAAATCATCAATGCGTTGATAAGAATCGAAGGCTTCCAACTCACTAACGCAGTGGACATGACAAATTTAGAAAAACAGACTCGCCAGTTCTCGACGCGTGAATCTACAACTACAAAATACAGAAACCGATGTTAGCTTTGGTTGAAACAAGCGGATTCAGCATTTAGATTCAAAATGCTCAGCACAATTAACTCACGTTTATCAACATTCGTCAAGTTGAGCAAAGTGTTTAAAGCGCTGAGGAAGCCGTCACGCTTCAGGAGGAAAAACCAATGGTAAAAACACGACCACATCGCCCAAAAGACCCAAAGATAATCAATGACGATTGTGCTGGATACTTTTGCATTCGGCTTCCTAAGGAGGAAGTCGAGATGAATGTTGGTCAGTTGGAACATCAAATAAACAGTCGAAATGACGCACTTGAACTTGTAAACGCACAACCACAACTTCGAAGTGCGAGCTTCGAAAATATGCTTTTCTGAATCCCATTTGAAGATGAAGAAAAAGTATTTGAATGTAAAATTGAGCATTCCTTTGAAGCTGCTGCAAAGCGAGTCGGAGCTTGGGATAAATTTTTTAAGCTTCATGATGTAACCACCCTGACGACTTCCGGATTTCCACTGAGGAGCTCTCAGTACATATATGGGTCAACTATTTTATAAGGAAGTAAGGAAAGACTGGCAAATAATTACGTGATTCGGAAGTACATGTACATGCAGGTGTTGATGATAATTTACTCCGTAAAAACTAACTAACAACTAGCATTTTCGGCATTAATTATATAATCAACGGACATAGAATCCAAAAAGGAGCAAGCGCGGAACATCAAAGTTTCAGAACATCAACAGCAAAGATCTCGTGCATCGACACGTCAGTAAACCCAAGCGAAGCCCGAAGTCCCTTGGATAACACTTCCACTTACCGATACCAACGGGTTTCAAATGTGCCAGACGTTTCTGTTCGGTCCAAAGACTTTTTTGGTTTTTGAGAAGCCGATTGATTTTCTCGGATGAAGTGATCAAGTCAGTGTAAATTGTAAAAACAAGAAGATAAAATGGGAATACAACAATAGCCCAGAATCCGAAAACCATCAAAGTGGGCATTGGTAAGTCGTTATGAAGTTTCGCAACAATGTAAATCATTATTGTGTGCGACGAAATCATATTCCGATTGAGCTCAGAGTAAAATATGGAGTATTCGGTGTTGTACCAAACGTTGAGAACCCGAATTTCGTTGTAGTCTCTAAGAATCGATGAAATTTGACCTGATGGGGCCGCCAGCTGATGAATTCGTAGCTTAACGTAACGAGATTGCGAGCTTCGGCCCTGCAGTTTTAGAGACTCGAATTAGGCAACAAACACAAGAAAAACACACGTTGAAAAGAGAAAAGAAATATGACTTGAGCCTTACAATGTTTTTCGAAGTTGAGCTCCGCCGATGATCGGGTAAGCCATGCTCATGTGCACGACGGAAGTCAGTAATGCGACCAACTGAAGAATAATGTAAGTCTCTACCAAAAAGAAGACAAGGAACGTCGCTAAATTCTGTTTGAAGTCTGTGGGCAGGATGGAATAAATGTATCGACTTTGATTACGGTTCATCACGAAGAGCATCGAAATCGCTCCCGCGTTGGATATAAGCATAAGCTTCCAGAAGATTATCGTCGTTGACATCAAGTACGTCGATGCACGAATTCGCCAATTTTCGGCTCGTGCGTCAATAACTACCGAAACACATGGGGATCAATTTCCAAGGAATTCAAAATTTCACGCAGAGGAACTTACGTTTGTCAACAGTTTTTAAACTGAACATCGCGTTTAGACCGCTGAGGAAGCCATCCCGTTTCAACAGAAAGAACCAGTGGTAGAAACAAGACCAAAACGCCCAGATAAGCCAAAGATAATCAATGATGACTGTGCTGGAAACTTCTGCATTTGAAGTTTTGAGAATGAAGTCGAGGTGGAGGTTTGTAAGGTGGAACATCAAGTAAACCGTGGAAATGATGCACTTGAAAAAGTAAATGCCCAACCAGAACTCCGATGTTCGAGTCTCAAAAATACACTTTTTGGAGTTCCATTTGTAGACAAAGAAAAAATATCTGAAGGTGAAGTTGAGCATGCCCCTGAAGCCCTTAAGAACTGAAGTATAATCGTAGGTCGGGACGAGCCTATTTATCAACGGAGACATGATATACAAATGTCTTGAATTTTAACTGGACCAAGTGTTATATCTTTCACTGCTCGCTCACAAGTTTGCTTTCACGGTGGCCAGGCTTTGAATCTACCGTCGATAACGTAAAGACTTTCGCTAAACATGTACGTAATCTTTTTCCGCTTCCGGCAAAGAAAGATTTGAGCTCGAGCAATAATTTTACTAATCATAGTTGCTGTTTATGTATCTGTAACTCAGTAGAAGAAAATTGGCTATTTTAATAGCCAGAGGCTATTTAGCACCACTAAAAGTGTTACTAAAAATAGCCAATTTTCTTCTACTGTAACTGTTGCGGTACGATTACCCGTATGGACAAATATGTTTGTGTATGAGCAATACTTGAATACTTTATAATTGATACAAAGGCAACAGGTGCATTAACATATAGCTTAATTGAAGACACTTTTACACGTTTTGGAAATACTTTGAGAAACCTGTGTTAGCGTTTATTTTAACAAAAAAGAGCTTCTGACAATAACTTCTACCAGAGAAGGAACTCCATTCAACCGAAGATTATTTTTATTTGATCAACAATCCGAGTAATCCCCGTTAATTTCAGGTTACATATTTGATGGTATTGTGTCATGATTTGCTTCCCCACTTTCACCATCAGTGTCTTCAAAACATGAGCAGCAAAGTTCTCGTATATCGACACACCAGCAAAATTATGCGAAGTCCAAAATCCCGCGGATAAAACGACAGACCTCCGACACCAACGGCCTTCAAGTACGCGAATCGTTTCCGCTTGATCAGCGAAGCTTCTCGATCTCTCAGCAAAGAAAAAATTTGTTTGGATGAAGAAACCAAGTCAGCGTAAATTATAAACACAAGAATATCAAGAGGAGCCATGATAATCGCCCATAAACTAAAATACAGCAAAGTTGCAATTGGCAACTGTCTGTAGAGGCTCAAAACAAAGTATACCATCAAAGTGTGTGTTATTAA